>JADDOH010001686.1:0-122315 GCA_016648135.1 Agrypnia vestita | reverse complement strand
ACTCTCTGAATTATACTATATATGGTGTAGGTGTTAATACACTCTACTACCTACAGGCACTCTTAGAATAATGGAGACTTTGATTCAATAGCAAGGATGTCCTGAGACGACAGAAGTGATGCTTTGTCTATTGTCTGCGCAGGGCTTTGTGCATTCCAAATACAGGAATTTCATCTAGAATAATGTCTTCGTTTATAGATACACTGCCAATTTTCATCAATCGTAGGTATAATAAAAATATTTGTTAGGTTATCATGGTTTGATTTGCACTGAACACATACTAGCTATATTTTAATAGTTATTGATCCAAATACTCTGAGACAATAGGTATACGTAAAGAATATTTCTGAAAAAGTAATTAAAAATTTAAGGAACTGCATAAGACCCACATTTTATGACAACAATTATCAAGGTAAATTCTTAATAAACACTAAAAGTAAAGTTTTTTTTTTTTTTTTTTTTTTTTTTTTTATCTTCATCTTTTACATGACATAGGAGATGGAGCCGCTCATCTCACTAGGAAGAACCTGTGCCGAGATGAGCAGCTGAACAATATAGCGAGGACAAAAAATAATAAAGAAATAAAACAAAATACTATATAACTATAAGATTAATTAATTAATTAATTGATTATATAAATATAATATGTGGATAATAAGAATAGTATATATTGTATAATACAAAAGCAATAGTGAAAGTAAAGTAATATATATAAAAAATCATATGCATCGATAGTAATAAAATGTATATACGAGTATATAATAGCACAGTTAAAAAGTATATTTAGGTATATACCTACATAAGAAAATAAAATGAATGTTTGTGTATATTAAATAGTGATAAGTAATGAAGTTTAATGAGCAATAAATTTTGACCTGTTTTCGGCAGTTGGGTATTTGTGCAAATGCAGGTGACAATAATGTCTTCTCGAATAGTGTTGTGTAAAAAGTTAAGAGTAGGGTGTCCACACTGACTGTAACAGAACACCAAAGACATTTGGATATCACTTCCATCAGTCTGCATAACACGCTTAACCATTTTTTTTAAAAGTGACAGAGGGTTTGCACTCTTCATATTTTTGGGAAGAACATTGAAGAACAAAGGAGCCTTGTAAAAAAAACTTCTTTGTCCATACACTGTCTTGGCATCCATTGATCCAGTTGATCCATTAAATCATCCCGGTTTGTATATAAACCTTATTCTTATGATTATTCAGCATTTTATATAGGTAAAATGGTACGTTGTTTTAATTTAGAATAAAATATCACCTAAGATGTCTGAATAATAATTATTTATTTTAATTCGCAAACCATCTATTGGAGACAGGCAATACGTTTAAAAAAGGAAACGGCATAGAAATTTTACATACAAATAATAGAGACCTTAGGATAGATAATTTATTAATGTAAGAAATCAATTAGTCCCTCAACAACAAATCTTTTGTAAGTAATAACCTTTTAAATTTAAAGAATGACCCATTATTTAATATTTTTCCCGTTTCAATGTCTCACTGTCAAATACCACCCCCCTCCTCCTCCACAAATGAGGCCACACCCCCACCTAACACTTGACTCTTACAAATTTAATTTATGGAAGTTATTGTGCATCTTTCCTGACGAAGACACAGTACGGTATTGAAACCGGTAGATTTACTTTAGAATTTTTTATTTTGAAATTATTGATAACTAGGTAAAACAATTAGTAATTTGTTGTTTGCGTTTCGTACTACTGTTTTACTTCTTAACCCTTTTTGTAGCCGAATTATGAAAAATAAATACGGACGAATTTCAATGAAGCGTGGAAATTTCGAATTGTAGGTAAAGTATACCTGTAGAACGACCCAAAAGATCACGGAAAAGGTAAATAGAGAAAAAATGAACTACCAGTGGTTCCAAGTGACTGATACAGCGCAGGACACAGAGCGGTGGAAGCGTGCTATCCAAGCAATAGGCCTCTGATTGGATAAATGAGATGTGGGAAAGAAAAAAGATGTCCTAGGTTGACAAAGTTAAGTTGAAATGTCATAGTATCTGTCAGGAAATAAGTTTGTTAATAAGTTTTTACCAAACTTGTCTCAGAAGATAGGATTTTTTCATGTTTTACTTACAACAGATTAAACCTGATTTTTTATTTGTTTTGTTCATTTTGAAAAAATTATACATGTCAGTCGCTTACCGTGATTCGCTAGTTATCGTGAAAAGTTGAGATATGCTTATATACAATCTTAATATAATGTGTAAGTATTGTTAAATGGTTTTTTGTTTATTGTCATTTTTAAATTTAAAAAAATATTTTTTGATGTTCTAAGTACATTATTATGACACTAAATCGCTTAAATAACCATTATGGTGTAAATCTTGTTTCTTACATTTGGTAATACTGATTAATCAATGGTAAAAAAAAAATAATAAACAATTTGGCGCCCACAAATTACTCAAATTCAATGCCAAAAATTTTGCGCTAAAATTTTCATAATATAAATATATGATTTTTTTCACGAAGAAAATTTTCATCAATAAGCGGTGCAAATACAAATACCACATATTATAAGTCATTTCGACAAATCAACAAATCATTTTTGTTATGTTTAAGGATAAAACAGTAATTGAAACTTAACTTGAAAAGCCGCCCCTTTAATATTGAAGAAAGCTCGTGCAGAGCTTTGGTGCCTTAAACTTAACTGCGGCCAGGAGATCTCTCTCTGTCTTTATTGCATTACGAGACCGATAAAAGCACAATGAATGTTGATGTTTTATTTCAACATTGCACGCAACTGTCCTTTTATTAAGTACCTAATAGAACTGAGTATCTTAATTAAATATGAATATTTCACGTAAATCACTTTTTTTTCTTAACGCCAAATTTTAACAATTGTGACAGAATGGAAAAATATTAAAGTTAACGGGTTATATCACCCTGGGAGCCAGACATTTAGGTAGACGTTGGGTGGTATTTTAAATGGGGGGTGATGTATTGTTTTTGGCGCTTTAAGGTGCGTAAATACCTTAAATACGTTAAATACCTTAAAGCACCACCTTTTGGTGCTTTAAAGTATTTAACTATTATTTTGTTGGATACATTTTGAATAATAAAATGACCGCGTTATGTCTGTTCTCGTGGAACTCCTCCGTCATGACTAAGATGCAATTTTCCCGGTGCACGTTTGTCTAATGCAAATAAGAAGGTAATATATTTATTTTAAAACTATTACTTAATAAAGTAACTAAAAATCTAAATTCTATTTAAAATAATGTGAACATTCAAAACAATTTCTAGAAATGGTATGAAGTGAAATGACCTTTCATTATTAGAAGAAAATGTTCTTCAAATATATGGCTCAACCCATAGCTCGAGTCAGATTAGTTTAAGCAGGTTTCGCGCCTTCTCTCATTTGTATGTAAATTTCGAAAAATACAAAATTATACTATAATAATTAAATTTATTAGATCATTTTTATCGTCGCCACGAGTCTGCCTGCAAAGTTTCAGCTCGATTAGATCACGGGAAAAGGGTAAAAAATCGATCCAAAGTTTTTTCGGCAGATAAGCAGACGCTACAAGTTAAAAAAAAGGGAGTAATTAAATGATACACTGTCGGGTAATCAGCATGACGGGCAAACGGCTGAGAGGCAATCGGCTGTCAAACGCCCGTATGAGACAAGGCAGAATCGAGGGAAACCGTCGCCGCGGAAGATCGCCGACTAAATGGAGGAATCTGGTGAAGTCAGCAACTAATGGCTCTTTTCAAGAAGCCGCTAGGGACGCTGTGGATTAGAGGATAGATAAACGGCGCCGGATAGATTTGGCTGTATTGTCATCGTAGCATAGAGAAAACGATGCTCCTCCTAGAAAAAAATTAAAGAGATGTAGAAGAATTGATGGAACTAGAATTAACATCTATACTAATATACTCGTATAAAAAGATAAAGTTTGTAAGTTTGGAAGTATGAGGTTAGCTCCGAAATTACTGAACCGATTTCAAAAATTCTTTCACCTATATTTAGAATGAACTTTCAAAATAGACAAAAGTAATATATTATCTCGTAAAAATAAAAGGTTTTTTAATGGTGACTTCTATTATAACTGAAGTCAAAGAAAAAATGGTCGAGAGTTGCGTTTTTTACGAACGTTGCCCTAAAGGTAAGAGATATTTAAAAACTTTCTATTGACTGTTATAGAACTCAAAAATTTCCATAAAAAATTTTGGGACAATATTTATCTATATATTAATGTTAATCCACAAATTGATAAAATATCACTTAAAGTTACTAAAAAAAACTACGCAAAACCGCGCGGGCAAAGCGAGTTGTTTAATATTTTTATGTATCGGTCGTGTTTTATCTTTTTATGCTAACAAGTCTCAAAATGATTGTTCCAGGATAGCATAAAACAAATTATTAAACAATGTAACAATAATGTCTTGCGTGTAATCATATCATTAGATATTCTCTAGTCTTACAAGTCACGTAATGAACATAAGATCTTTATGAACCTACTTATAATTAATTGTCCAGTATCAAGTATCTTAGGTAAGGGCGTAGGGTGTAAGGTTTGGGGTTTGGGACGGCCATCATTAACTTTATAACAATGGCTCACTCTTAAGATTTAATTAATTATTTATGATGTTATTGCTCGAGAGCGATTTTTTGATATCTAACGTCGTTACCTGACTCATGTTGGCTTTTAACTCTTTAAGCCCGGACAAATCTTACCACTCTACAGAGATGCAATATGGACTGTTAATAAATTGAAGTAATAAAAAGTCACTTAAAATCTGCATCAGTGACAACAGTCCCAAATGCGGCAATCTATCCCAATTAAAAAAAATATTCCACAAGGAGATAATAATGTCAACAAAATTGTTCATAAATGCTCTAGAAGACAATTCAAACATTTGATCTGGGAGTCAAACGAACTTTAATATAAGTGAATAATGTAGAATGCGTTGATTAGATAATATCAGACAAATTTTTGGTCAAAACTGTAAACAAAACAAGGATCTGTAGAAAATAAAGAAAATTAGAGATTTATTCGACACTGAATGCAGATTAGCAGAAGTAGAAGATTGAAAAGTGAAGTACTTTATAATTTGAAATGTACAATAATAAAACTTTCGCAATATAAAATAGGGACTAAAGCTGCACCCCCGTCGAAGAATGGGTAAAAGCCTTCTGGTTAAGCTACAGATTATCATAAAACTTTTTCTAGAAGTTACCAAAAAAAAAGTTCCGTTACTTTTGACGATCTTTTGGCGTTACAGTGTCAGGCGTATTGAACATTATCATTTGTAATGTTTATTTTATTACCTCTCCAAAATTCTTTTTTTCACCATTTTATAAATAAAATAATTTTTACTTTTTAGATTCCGTTCACTTTAGGAAATCCTTATTTTGCACTTGCATTAGTGTGAGTGACAGTGCATTTAGATAAACTCTAATAAAATTATTTTTTTTAGCAAATGGCAGACGCAAAAAATAAACATATTTATAATTTTATTTTCTAAACCGAAAATTAGTTTTTGAATAAAGTGAAAACATTGACTTTATGCTTTATTAAATAAAATACTCATTGGATTTTTTTCAATATTAGGATTTTTTTAATTTTAAAAATTATTGTAATTAAAAGTAATAAGTGAATCGATTACTTACTATATCGCTTATATCATTAGTATTAATCGTTAATAAAAATATATAATCCTCTACGTAACAATGTCCGTAACTAGCGCTACTAGATGGCTAAAATGATAATGTGATATAATTTAATAATGAGGTATATATAAAAAGCAAAAAAACATAATTCTCTTTTTAATAATGTCCATCACTAACGTTATCAAGATGCTAATCTAGACACTGCTGTTCTACCAGCCTTAACTGGCGGCCCAAATATATAATAAAAGTACGTCATTTTTCATGGGTTATAGCTAGTTTAAAATAAATAATATATAAGCAGGTATAATTGTGGATAAATGGTTTCAAAATCTTATAACTAACTTTAATCAATAAGTTAAACTATTGTCGACTGTATCGGACTCCGAATCCTCATCTAAATTTATATTAAAGTCTATGATCACCGTATCGTGATCTTGCAGTCACTGTATCTTTAAATAAAAATATTAAACAAAGATACAACCGCTCCGCGTGACTGCCAGCGGGATACTGAAGTGACCAATGGAGTAGCTTTAATAAAGGAATACCACTCCACAATTTACGTGTTACAGAGGGTATTACTCACACCAATGCAAGTGGCTTTTATAAAGTGAACGAACTCTAGCTTCTTGTCCTGAAAAAGGGAGCATCGTTCCCGAAATATGTTTTAAATAAAGTTTTGCAATATTTTTTTTATTTATGCTATACACAATAATAAACATATTTTAGTTTACAGTGGGAACTAAGTTCAAAATACTGTGATATAATGTAAGATCCAGAAACGAATTCTAATTTTATATATTTTTAAATTGCCTTAAAAATATTTTTTTGGCTTTTCTATTTGAAATAATATGTACTTCCAGCATAACAAATTCGGGTATCTATTTTATTAATTCAAAGGAAATTGACACTGCAATCTAAGTAAACAGTTTCCTCTAAAATTAATGTTCAAACTGCAGTGCATGTTTATACGATTAAAAAATAAATAATACTATGCTATTGTAATCGTTTAATAATTAACGCAGTAATAAATTTAAATAATTTTGGTCGACAAGCAATTAAGATTTTAACCAATAAAACTTAATGTCTGTCCGTCTGTCTATTCTCTATATAATTTCACCAATCTAACCCAAATTTCGCATACTTATTTCTTAGGACCCGGCGGACGGGCAACATTTCCTCCGTTGCAGAATGCAAAAGATTTCTGGAATCGCGACACGTTAAAACTTCTATACACATCAATAGTGAGGAGTCAGGTCAAAGAGAACTCGACGGTGTGGTCACCATACTATAATGTACAATCTCATACAATAGAAAAAGTACAAAACAAATTTTTGAGAGCTGTCGATTATAAATTATATATTCCAAGAGAACATTGAATTATGATTCCCTTTTAAGTTTAACGAGTTTTTTAAAACCATTTCAGATTTAATATGCCTTTTTAATATTCGGCGTAATTATTTTGATAACCTTGACCTAGTACAATTTATATACATTCATGCACCTGCTGGGAATACAAGAACGTACAACTACTATAACAATACTGTAACGGTAGCACAAAGGAACTCCCCAATATTTAGAATACAACATTTAGGCAATGAATACGCTGAAATAGATATTTGGAATGCTACCTTTTACAGTTACAAGACAAGAAGTAACTAGAATTTTTGTTAAAAGCAGGTTTAATGCTGAAATATAATGTTCACAGGTATAAATATATTTTTTTATTAACTCTTCTATTGATTATAATTATCATTTCTTAAAAATGTTGTTTTCTTTGAATTGATATTTATTGTTTTATTTCTTTTTCTATAATTCATTTTATTGCCTATTGCATAAAATTACAATTTCTAATTTTAATTTCATTGATATAAAGATATTGAATAAAATTGTTGTTTATATTTATAATTTCATTGAATTGTTATTTTATTGTTTTATTTTTTTCATTGTACATTTAAATGTCTATCTTTATATTGTTCTGGTTTATGTTTTTAAATAATTAATGTTTACATTAATTGATTATTTATCCATTTTTTACAAAATTCAAGTCGTATACATAATATGTAAAATAAAATGATTGTGATTAATTTTATTTCCGGGTCTAGACTGTGTCGGAGATTCAGAGTTTTGTTTCTTAAAGTAAGTGATGCATGCCTAAGGTGAACTTTATTCGACTTACGAACAAAGTCATCGTGCTAACAAATTAATACTCGGAACGGAATTGGTTCGTATGTAGAGGACCTACCGTATTACGAAATTAAGACTTGAATTGACAATCGACTACATTCAATAATGCTTTATATGAGTTTTTTAAATATTTTCGTACTGAATATTCTTTGTATTTATTTACATTATTATTATATTTACAGAACAAATAATATTTTACATTTACAGATGGTAAAAATTTAATTCAGCGACCACGGTTGTGAGTTATTATTCAGAAACACATTAATCTTTTATTTTAAAGGTCTATTTATTATTATTATTACTGGTAAGTTCGAATTTATCTTCAAAATTATTAAATGCTTTTATAATTCATAATTTTCCCTCCAGAAATGTAAGTCCCATTACTCATGGACAGGCTAACAGGTCTTTGACCGCAAACAACGAACAATAATTGTTTAAAAGCTCACATAAATAAGTTTTCCGATGCTTTTAAACTAAAAGCTTGAGTAATGAGAACATTATGTCTTGCATAATATATTCGAACCCCAAAAAAGCCATTTTGTTTTAATATAAAATATGAGTTTGCCCTACGACCGATTAAATATTGAAAAAAAACAATACGTCGGAGTATTTTTCATAATAAATCAAATTACAAAGATGTGTTGTAAAATATATCAAAACATATTTTAAAAATGATTTAAATTTAAATACTCATCACACGTTATCATTTGCGCCAGTGTTTTTCAAACTGTGGGTCGCGGCTCCCAGAAGGGATCGTCTAGTGTTGCTTACGTTGCGACCGTTGCGACGATTGCAGCGTTTTTAGGGTAATTATAATATAGATACTACGGACTTATAAATGTGGAAATAATTATGAAATAATCAAACTAAATACTCTAAATAATTATATTGTTTTTGTAAATAAGCAGCGCTTTTTTACAAAAAGACGCTTGTAGTTGTACTTAAAAAAACATATATTGTGAAAAAAAATATTGTTTACTAGGGGATTAATTATGCAAGAGTAAGAAATGCAATCCGGACTATCCGTAATCCGAAAAATCCGGATATCCGCAAATTTTTACTTGACCTCCAAATCCGGATTTGAAAATCGAATCCGGATTATTTGAATAATAATGAATTTTAACAAAAAAATCGAAAGTGTCTGTTGAACCACATGAAACAACATCCAAAGAACAAGAGTTCTCCGATCAAGAAATGAATTTTCGAGAGAAATTAGCATTTGAGCTAAATAAAATCAATAAAGGTGGAGAAGAAAATGTGCTCATCAGCCAAAAACCTCAAAATGATATTCCCAGTACGAGTGGAGATGGCGTTATTCGAGGATAGCGGTTCACGAGGACGATACTTGGAGGTCGCTTAGAAGCATTTTCAGTGCATTCCTCCTACAAACGTTGAATCAGAGCGTGCTTTTTCCGCATCAGGAATTATATGCAACCGAATTCGCAGCAGGTTAAACGACAGCACTTTAGATGCCTTATTATTTTTGAGGTCACATTTTATGTCTCAAAAAATGGCATAGTTTTTTTACGTTGTTTTTATGCTGATTTTAGTGAAGTTAAATTGTTTTGTTTTTTTTTGTATATGTTTAATAATTTGACGAGGAGTCTATCTATTTGTCTTTATTTCTGTTCTTCAGAGTTTCTTTTAATTTGTACCTGTTGATTATTTTATTAACGTTTCTCAGCACGCTGGTCACAGACTGATTATTTTTATAAGAATCACACCATTATTATGGTATTTAATTTTAATCGTTTGAAGAATTCTAAATAACAAAAAAAAATTAAAAATCATTTGATTTGATTTTCATGCGCTTTTATTTTAATCCATAAACTCCATAAAATCCGGATTGGAACAAAATCAGTTCTTAAAAATCCGGATTTTAAAACAGAACGGATTTGCATTCCCTATGCAAGAGTGAATACGTTAACTGCACTATAGTTGTGTCTTTAATATACGCGAGGGGAACATTACTCCGTTGCGACCCAATCCTCTCCCCTAAGGAAAGGGTACAGTACATCACTGTAGAATTTTATACCTACTCTGTGATTTCGCCCAGACTTTTTTCATTCCATTCATAAATGTTCAGAATATTAGAGGCAGTAGGTGCGATAATGAAGAAATTTGTGGAAAACCAAGTAACTACCGCTCGGGGGGTTGCTGCCCCTAGAGAGTGTGTCCGCAGGTGGCGGATCGGGGAACACACTAGCCAGAAGGGAAATAAATACCGTCCACGGTCCAAACAGTCTGCGGGGCAGCCATACCATGTAAGTAATCCAAGGAAAATTTACTCTAATCACAAATCAAAAACCCATCATAGATTTTCCGACATGTAATATAATATTTGGGTACTAAGCCATAATGAGGCAGTCAGGCTAGATTGTGTTGTGAAGCAGGTGGCGGATGGACCCTAATAGACATCATCAGCACTCGAGCCTTCTTAGAAGGTCATATTTGCGTCAGATCGCAACGATAAAATTCTTGCCAACAAAATCACCATAGTGAACATAAAAGAGCCTAACATAGAACCTTAGTTGATAAATTATGTAACCCATAATCATAAGGCTTATAAGCGGTCGCATTTCCTCCATAGTTGCCAAGAAAATACATATTTGTTATTAATTTAGATAAATTATAGAAGTCTAGAAACGGAGCTACTTATATGGAAAACGTGTATGGAAGTCTTTACAGAGTGACTCTGGGCTTACGACATGTATGAGCTAATAAGTGATCATTTTCCACAATGCAATTCCACCGCAAGAACATCCACACCTTATCAAATGTTTGAAAGTTGTATACATTTTCCAAATTGAAACCTTCCATATACTATGAGAATCTCGCAAATATTGTTTCACTGATTTCAGATTATATTAAAATCTTAATCCTTTAAGACTTTTAAAAAATCCTCTTGGATAAGATAACGCTTGCCCGTGGTCGGTGGTTCAGGCCCATTCCGAGACCACAGCACCATAGCCCTATTTTAATGGCACAGGCGTTTAAGCTTATTTTGAAAATATGTAGTAAGAATATAAATGCGATACGTATTCCATGTCCACATCTCTATTTTTAAAAAATTACACATATCGAAAATTCTAAAATTTTCCATCAGCGAATTAGTATTGAAAGTTTCATGTCTTGCTTTAGATATTAAGAATTTTTTGTTAGTGATCACAAAATCCACAAAAAAAGATAAAATATTTAATTTTCTCTTCGATGGTTCCGTAACTTTCTATATAAAGTCAATGTCTACAGAAGTAACATATTGCTCATAGCATTTTATTACTTATAAATGGCCCGCGTCCTATTATTCGCATCAGTCAGCAATCTGTAGAACAAAGTTTTACATTTCGTCAAACTGTTGTTAGCACCCGCTGTCGGTCGTTCGCAACAATTTATCCCAATAAATTAATTAAGTTTAGTGGTAGTTACGAAACAACATGTTGTTATGAAAAATATGCGTGAAACAACACAAACATATTGATTAATTTGTATGTTACATAGAGGGGTGGGTCAAATTTTATTTTTCTTTTTGAAGGGAATAAAAAAATGCTTAATATCTCAAAATAACATGTGTTGAATATTATTACATTCCGATGAGTTTATCTGCCTCCGGATTGAAATCGATTATTCTAGTTACAGTTCTACCATTACGTCATGAGCGTGTAGTGAAAACAAGAAGCATGTATTTTTCCTAAGAATATATTTTGAAAAAATAAACAGCAATAAGAGATGTATCTCGCAATATTCCTTTCACAATAAATAACATATTATTCAGATTTTAATATTTCATAATATTCTGCCTGATAAATTTTTAATTTCGTTTTTATTTTTCAAATATATATTTACGGTTCCAACCAGTAATTGTTAATTTCATCGTATATGGGCAATCGTTCTCGATTACAGTGTTAATTTTTTGTTTGTTGTCTTGACAATGTTGTAAAAATTGAATCAATATGGTCAAGATCTTATATTCATGTGGTCAAACATATATTACTGAAGGATTTTCGAGCTATTTCAAATATTATTTATAATAAAAACTTGTTATTAATCAATCTGCTTTCACCGATTGCTCGGGCTAGGCCTTGTGGGGGGCTATACTGGCCGCTGCTATAAGTGTCTGCAATAACACATTGCCTACTGCTTTTCATATGATTTGGTTAATTTTAAACATAGAACCTCAATTGAATTTAACTGGAAAATTTTGTAATGGCAAAACCACGCACTGCATACTGCGTTTTTGTAGCAATCATAATATAAATGGTACGTTATCATGTATGCATTACAATTTAACGTTTTTTAAAATAAACTATACATATCGTTTAAAAAAACATACGATTTAATTAATTTTCGAAGCAGGCAATGGAAAAACAATGCATTGCTTGATACACAATCATGATATAGATAATCTGTTTAACAGATTAAATAAATGCAATGATAGTAGAAGTGATAAGTAAAAATTTATGTAAAATCATTAAAGTTCAATATAAATAGGTAAAATTCATCTTAGATTACATACACAGTTTACCCGATTTACGTTATCCCGACTTATGTAAATTCATAGTCACGTTGTTTTCATTTCAGTGTTTATTTGTTTGTTTCCTTTTTTAAATTATTAAAATGCTTACGTAATATTTTTTTAATTAAAATTATCAATAAAGTAGACAGCAATCAAACAACTTATATAAATGATATTAGTAATATCTTTCGTATGAAAATCCATACCCCAACATTCTGATATTCGTTTTGACATACTTTATCTTTAGTAGTCCTATCTATAAAACAACTCAAGGTTTAACTGTAATTAGTCCTTTTATACTAGTTAGCCAACGATACATTCGGAATTTAAATAGAATACTTATTCCGATATCTTCCGTTACAAGTATTGAATATGTAAAAAATATTTGAACTAAGTGGGATTTAAGTAGAAACATTAACCCTCAGTACAGATCTAAATCCAGATTGTCAAGTACAGATTACTCAACTCCCGTGAACAATTACATCTAGCAGGAATTCTGATTAATATTACCCAGCAATGTGTTCCGGTATTTGCAAGAAGTACTTGTGTGCGATTATAACAATAACGTGTATCTAAACCCAATTAGGATAATTTATTGCTCAACGGAACGCACAGATGCCGCATGATGTAGTGCTACATTAGTTTAATGAAAGTAAATTTATTAATAAGTATGAAAACACTGGAAATTAATTAGCGATTTATTAATTTATGTGTAATTAAGTTACTTATGTTTAATGAAAGAAGTCTCATAAAGATTAACACTATTCTTTAAATAACATTATTTTGCAGTATATCACTCGTAAATTAACATTTTTTTTGTCCCTGGGTAACACGTTTTTAACATTCTATCCAATTTTGTTCGTAGTATTTATTATATTTATTTATTTCGCCGGTTAGGTCCTTCACTCGATTATTCGCTTAATTAATCGATTCGCAATTCACGACTGGCCACACTAGGCGTTGTCTCAGGCGTACTTCGCACCGATTTCGCACTGAACGAACTGTCAAACACGACAACTCTGCCGGTGGCCTAGAATATCAGTATTTCATTTAATAGACCAGTTTTATAAAAACAAAATTTATGACACAGATAATAAGCGCTATGTATATCCAAAAACTGGATTATCAAATCCTAGATTATTCTAGTGTTTAGGACAAAGGTTTCGTTGCTTCTAGGCTTTTCTAGGTGTGGTAGAATTTTTGCAAAGGTTGTAGATAATTGTAGATTTCTGTAGATCGTTCTTGATTCTTCGATAGTGTTGTTCCAAGTGACATACCAGGGGTTTGGACAGTGCGTAAATTATTTTTAGCATTTGTTACAATATTAATCGGTTTGTAGCGCTGCCTACTGTCTCATATTGCAAATCAATATAAAATTGTTATTAACAAAATATCATTTTATGGAGGTATTCTAAACGTAACTAACTATATAAAATAGGGCAAAAAAATGTTATACACAAATTCAGTAAAAAATGCTACGTTATCAAAATAATATGAGGTATAAAATATGAAGAATATTTTCAAATTTTTGAATATTGCTTTACTTACCAACGGCGACATTTGTACTAGTTTATAGGAATGACAAATTTTTAAGACAGAGGACGGTGTAAAAATACAACTAACAAATTGAACAAGATTTGCAAAGTTAAGATGTATGCAACTTCCAAAAGTTGATAGATGTGGTAGTCTATATTGGGTGGAATTGGTGAACATTACATTGTGTAAAGAGATCACTTAAGCCAGCCGTATGATAGTAAATTAGTCCTGTGAATACTGATAAGGACTTTCATTCCTACTTTCGCATATAAAATGTTTATTTTAGAAATATTTATTTTTATAAAGCTTAAATAATTTTCATAGACCATTTTGATAACATTAACAGCGACCAATTTTAAAACTGGTCCATTAAATTAAATACTGATAATTGTATTTTTAAATTTTTTCATCTTCACTTTATTTTTCCTTATTCGCTTATTTTGTATATAAAAATTACTGTATAAATTGAACAAACCATATTTATTATTTAAGTGTGCATTCGACCTCATGATAATTCAATTATATCGAAAAGAGTTGATGCTGAATTATTTAATATTTTCTTTACAAAGATTCTTAAAATTCATAAAAAAGAAACATTGTATGACCAATGTATTAAATTGAAGTTGGCACAGCTTAATGGAACAACGTATGAAGTAGAAAATTATTTTTGTCACAATAATAAAATTCTTCGTCCTGCCGGGATAGCAGTGAAAATATTTATATCTTAAAGAAATGCTCGAAATGATGTATTGTTACTTTGACGCATTTTTCTTTATGTTCGAAAATTTCATTTCGAATCTACTCTACGAAGTTTCTCTTCTACAAGTCTTATTTCATCTAAAGCAATTCTAATAATAATAATTTCGTTGTCTGTCTGTCCGTCCGTCCGTCCATCCTTCTGTCTGTTTTCTGTCCCCGTAACTCCATGTAAAGTCCGTAACTTTAAAGCATTTATTTTTTACGAATTTTTTTGCGTAATTTTTTCCTCTTTTTTTATTTTTTTCTTAATAATTTTTTAATTTTTTTTTCTTTTCTTTTTTATACAAATAAATAAATAATTATTCCTTGGTAACCAATATGTAAAAGTACCGTCATTTTTGACGAGTTACAGCAAGTATTTATTGAATACTCAATCGTAGTAACAATTTTTTCATTCAGTTTTTTTTCTTTAATGTAATTTTTAAATTTTTTTTTAAACAGATATATACCTATTCCTTAGGAACCGACTTGTAAAAGTACCGTTATTTTTGACGGGTTACATCTAGTCTCTAGTAATTTTCAATCGTAGTTCAGAATTTTTAGGTTCATTTTTTGGTTCATTTCTTTCTTTTTTCTTTCTTTTTTTAATAGCATTTTTTCTTTTCTTTTTTTAAACAAATAGATACATACTTATTTCCTAAGAACCAACATGTAAAAGTACCACCATTTTTGACGGGTTACAGCTTGTCTTAATCATATTTATTGATTTTTTTATCGTAGTAACAATTTTTTCGTTCACTATGTTTTTTTATATTGACGTATTGAACATTCAATATTTATTCAAAATTTGGTAATGGAATAATTAAAATCACTTATATTCTATAATACACATGCACAATTTACACTCATACTCAAAGAAATGGTGTTTGTTTAGTAATATCTTATAAATTAAATGTTCAATTAATTAAAAATAAACGAATAATCTTAAAAAATTATCAGCCTCTCTGAAGACCGTTGAAACATTACCACGGTATTAATTTTTATTGTTAGAGTAAATGTTCAATGATTAAACATTATATAGAAAATCTTGCAAATTTATCAGCCATGTAGAAAAGTTTCAAATCACTTTTAAATATTAAGGAAACGCTCTCATTTTGAGTCCTCCAACTGAAAGGGATTTTCCGCACTTAGTTAGGTAACATCCGGAATGAAAAAGACATCCTATTTTCTCGTAGGTAAAAAGTAAAAAGGAGTAAATAGATTATTTGAATTGCTCCTCGAGCTGCACTGTAATTGGCTGTAACTTTGTGGATGTGAGCATTACGATCAGCCCGGGATTACCCGCCATTTTGTGAATAAAGTTCTGATTTGGAACAATGTAAGAATTCAACTGAAAATAAAATGGAAATGTTATAGCGTTAACTCAGCATGAAATTGAAATACGGTTCTTAACATACTTTTTTGTAAGAACCAGTGAACTATTTGAATGTACTTGAATGAAAAAAATCGAAATGCACATGTATATTATTGTAAGATACAAAAGTATTCATTTGTCCCGTCAATAATCAGGATTTTTCTTAAATAAATTATATATTTTTAAACACGTTCTAAACTGATAGATCCAACCCACAAAGCTGTTTTTGTTATGTATAAAGCTATATTCATAATTTAGATAATATATTTTTATTTAAACTTTGTACCTATTTCACACAATAATAAAGTTGTTACTAGGTACTACAGTTTAGAGAGGAGCAATCCATCTCACCATAAGTTTTATTATAATTCATAACTAACTTTAATTTTGAATTTTGTCAATCTATTTGCAAGTCAGAAAGCCGCGTAATTTTTGTTTTGTCACGATCGGAAACAAGTCTAGGATTGGGGAAATATTTTGTGATATTGATTTTAAGTGTCTTCCCAGAATTTACATTCTTTAGGATTTCAAAGGTTTCCAAATTGTCAATTATCCATTCTTCATGAGGATCCAAGTGGAATAGTTTTAATATGTGACAGTTAAAATAATGGTTGGTCCCAATCAATTATATGGTTGGCGAATTCTGAGAAAATTTTATTTTTTA
Source organism: Agrypnia vestita (assembly GCA_016648135.1). NCBI lineage: Eukaryota > Metazoa > Arthropoda > Insecta > Trichoptera > Phryganeidae > Agrypnia > Agrypnia vestita. The sequence continues at coordinate 105,658 of JADDOH010001686.1, read as the reverse complement.
GGCAGCGGCGATGTTCTTTTATTTTTGTTTTAATTTTTTCGCGGTTCAGCCTGTATATTTTTAATCAAAGTCACAGCAAATCAAGTATTTCCTGCTGTTTTCCAAGACAACTATTTTTAAAATAACTAATTTTGTTTTTGGATGTAAATGAATTTGACCAATATTATTATTTGTGTAAAATGCAGGGGTAATGTGGATAGGGAAATCACTTTTAATTTTAGTAAAAATCGGACATTGTATAAAATTTTTCACAAATTATTATTATCAGTGGATTTCTTAAATTTTTAATATTTTTAGTATAGGTAAAGTGGGGTTTTTAATTATAAAAAAATATTTACCTGCTGTAGACCACAATGGAACAGGAACGTCCGCGGGAGAATTTGTTCACCTTTCTGAAAAATCAAAAGCAATCAATCATAATCATCGAACGTCAATATAATTTTACAGCAGGTCATCGTTAGAATGCAATTTGTTACGAAATTCGTCCCTTATCTGATTAATGTTGATGAGAGATTGTGAGTTGTCAGGAATGGATTTTTAATTTGTGAGTTTATTTACTTAATAAATTGTTACACAAAATAACAAATTGACTAAAATAAAATTTACCATAATTATTTATCGTTTATGTTAGCCGACTGTTATAATACAATAATCAGCTTCGATAATGTTCTTGCTTAGTGAGAACGAAAATGTTATAGTAAAAATTTATTTAAAAAACAAACAATAGTTTTTCGCACACACAGTAGAATGGCATCAAAAACCTATATACAATTATAATTCCAAAAAATTAACTCTAATATCCAAAATTAATTTTTATTTTAATTCCGAGAAAAGGGTGTATACTTTATTTTTTGATGCACTACAGTGAAAAATTTTTTTTTTTGAGTCTTGGGAAAATACCTAGTTCTACGTTAAAAATCACAAAGTATACTGTACCTATGTAATATAAATATCATCTTAATTATTAGTCGTTTTTAATTACCTGCTGGATAAACACCTTCTTATCTTACTCACTTTCTTTTAAAAAATTATAAATTTTATGAGTAATATTTTAATTACATGTTTTCAATGAAAACACATTTTATTTTAAAATATAATAATTTATGTATTATGTGCGAATCTTTGCACATGCGCTAACATAAGCATGCATTTCTCATATAGTTCGTAATCTCAAATGATTAATAAAATGAAACTGGTAATCGCAGTTCCCCGGACAGGAAATGTTTTGTGATGACTTCCTAGTGTAACCAAATAAATTTTAGATATTTAAAAAAATTCACAATAAAAAATAAAAAATTTAAAAAAACAACACTGTTTTATTCCACTATATAGTGGAAGAAAACAGTGTTGTATTTATTCTCATTTTTTTAAATATTAAAAATGAATTTCCACAATGTTACAAACAAAAAACTTGAACATTTAAATTTTAGATTTTTAAAGTAAAGTTATGAACACGGAATATACGTTGCATCAATATTCTTATTATCTACACCAACAAGCTACTCAAAATAAAAATATAAATTTGCTATGTACCTATATGTTTCCAACTAATTCATATTATTTGTTTCAAAACGTATTTCTATACAAACCGTTTAAATGTATTTAAAAAATACTTTTCTCATTAAGATAAGTATCTCGTTTTTCAACTGTATCTTTAATGAGCATTATCTAGTTCCAGCATCCAAGGACCATCGTATCCGTATCTAGAAATCCTTTTGAATCTGAATTGGATTCCCTATCTTAAAGTATTTTACCGCCTGAGCAGTGGTGTATTTTTGTTGTGGCATCGAAAGTTTCCTGAACCACAATGTTCAGAACAGAGCGAAAGGCATTAAAAAAGCAAAATGAATCCAAACGCTTGATCTATTATTCATAAGCGTAACAAAGATCCCTTTAGTTCCAGGAACTTGTAAATGTCAAACTTCCGAAACTAATCCAAATGCCCATTATCACAATCCGCCTATACCTAATACAAACGAATACACGTTGAGATAAACTTGCAAAATACGAAATTAATTTACAGACTGGGAGCAAAAAGTTATTTTCAATCCCTTGGATGTTTTTGGGATCAGCTGGATGGCACTAACAGTTCTAATTAAGCCTCGGAAGCTGTCGCTTATTCCAGACTTCTAGTTTATTCAATCTAATGGAAATGGAATTTTGTAATTGCGGAGATTTAAGAACGTTTCCAGGAAGGTAGCCTTAGTGCCTCGTCGATTATTATTATTTTGTTGTCGTGTATAATAATGTGGAGATATTCTATTGATTTATTGACTGCCCGACAAACTTCCGACAACCCAACTACCCGACAAAATATTATTTCATTTTTAAGATTTATATTTGCATACGTTTGTGAAAATATGCAAACATTATCAATTAAAGACCATATTTGAAAAATATTTTTTTCTAATGGGTTACCTCAGAATATTTTATTTCATTCTAGAAATTGTTTTCAATATTCACATTATTTTTAATACAATTTAAGTTACTTTTTAAGCAACAGGTACTTATAAAATAGGTAAATTGCCTTCCTTTTTGTGATAGGAAAACGTGTATCGGAGAAAGCTGCATCTCAGTCATGGCGGAGGAACTCCACGGACATGGACAGGATGCAGGCATTTTTTTTTCAAAAATATTCCAATAAAATAATGGTTTAGTACGAACCTCAATAAGGGCCAGTGAAAAATTATATCATCCCCTTGTAAAATAGCAGCCAACTTCCTTTGAAATGTACTAATTATGTTACCGTTCAATTTTTGTTAAAAGAAAATTGAAAATTTTAATTGAAATATAGCAATTTTATTAATGTTTCAAAATTGAAAAATTGTACACGTGAATAGGTAAACACCATAAAGAGACAAACAATTTCATCATCGTCATTCCACATCCTGCAAGATTCGCCCATGACGGTGTACAAGTAGGTACTACACGTACACACCCTCCCTCCCCAGGCATATAGTCGATACCTCCTAATCTAAAATTTTTAGTTTCTTAAGTTGGTGCAATACGCACCGAAAACGTTATAATATTCATTAATTGCGAAAAAAACAACATTGTTTTATATAATTTTCCTAAAAATAAAGTTATTTTACTGATACAAATATTACGTGAATGTAGATTTATTTTTCTAATAACATTTCCAGGTTGATAATTTTAAGCATATTTTTTTAAAATTGCTTTTTAAAATAAAAACAATTAATATTATTCTCGAATTTTCATGACAATCGTTGAAGCTAGAACTTATAAAATAATGTTGAAAAACTATCCACTTATTTCTTTTTGTTAAACAATATAATTTTTGTGTATAAATTAATATACAAATAATGCTATTGTATGTAAAGAAAAAAATTATGTCATAAATGGAATAAAATTATCTTTCCAACAAAGCCAATGTGTTTTATTTCATTTTTAATTTCTACGCCTCTAAAAAAACACGATATATAATTAAAGAGTTAAGGTTGTTATTACGATCGTTAGACAGACGTTAGACATTAACTGTAAATGATTACGGATATTTTATACGAACCGTATGTTTTTCCGAAAAACGATTCTCGACGTTTCGTTGAATGCTTATTCAACGTCATCAGGAGGACGACCTTTACTCGCGGAGGTAGAGGGCGGACTGATTACTGCTTTCGAGGGCGTAAATTATATGCACTTTGTTGTGGAGTGTTCACTTCTTCTACAATAGTGTTCAATATGTACTACTTACGTCGGCGGACTTTACTGCGACGTCTCTCAAAGGTTGAATCAATGTCGTAAGAACAGGGCGCCAAATACTTGATAGTTTGAAACTGTCATCTCTATTGAAATTGGGATGTTTGTATATTTCAATAGTGAGGTCATCCTCCTGATGACGAAGAGTAAGCATTCAAAGAAACGTTGTGAATCGTTTCTCGGAAAAACATACGGTTCTTATAAAATACCCGCAGCCATTTACTATTAAATACGATATATTTTTTTTTTTTTTTTAAATCTTCTATTTAATCGGTCAGTATTTTAATTAAATGGTTGGTATATTAAATCTATACTCATTAAATAAAATAAATGGTCAATATATTAAATATATTCATTGACCAAATGACAATCGATCGGAATATACTGACCATTCATTAAATATACTGACATTTTATTAATCCTCTTAAAAAATATTTTAATTTTAATCAACTTCGTTTTATTTACTCAACATGACTATAATCAAATATTAAGTTTTGGTACTGCTACGCTTTGAAAAATAGATTATTTTTTCAGATAAAAAAGCCTTTGCCGATAGAATCCAATTTAAAAAAGCTAATTATCTTTTTATTAACGCACGAAATGTAAATTAAAAAATTATGAGAAGTCGTTTCAAATTTTTTCACAAGTTTTAGTACAAATCGAAAAGCACCCTTCTTGTACTAAAATGAGAAAATTCTTGGAAGGGGGTGCAACGTCACAGTTTTAAACTCTTTTATTATTAAAAGGTTATGACAGAAAGGTTCTCAGATGGTGAATCTTAATTTTAAATGCATTACATAATTAATAAATATAATCTCATTTATTTAAAGGAATACTAATTACGACAAACCTATAATTTTCAAGAAAGTTTTCTATTCACTATCTTCATTACCCTATCCTTAGAAGGTTGGACACCCAAAGACTCTAGAAGAAGCTCTAGGCAGGTCTGATGCTGGTTTGGTGCTAGTCCACTAATCAAAGCCCAATCTTTCTTCTTCATATAATATTTTGTCTGTTAGTCTAGAGTCCTCCTCTCCGGAAATGCCAGGTGCCAAGAAAAAAATGAATATTTTGGATTAATTGTTTATAGATAATATAATTATTAATACACTACAAGAGACAAATTTATTTGATGATTCTGACTACTTTGTTAAGTTAAGTTAAAACATCATTAAATATTTTGCTGTAGGTTAATTAATAAAATTGTACTTTAATTTACTACTAAAACTATTTATTACAGATATAAACTACCTGTTGTTAATCTGTAGTTACGTTATAAAATTAAATTAAATAAGCAGAACATGTCCAAATTTAGTATAAATTTATGTCCTATTTTAGTATGAATTCATCTGAAATACTCGGGCTGCTCGCTGTACTCCAGTGGCGTGCAATATGCATAAGCATAAAATATGAAATGTTTGAAAACTTAAATTTAACAAATTTTCTTTACAAATTATCATAAATTATTTAAACAATGACGAATAGAAAACAACTAAAAAAATTAATATTTTAATCGATTTAAAAAATGCTACTCTAACCCATCAAATACCAAAAATGATTGACAACTGACAAGAAAATTGACTGTTGAAATACACATGAAACATTTGGTAGATCAGGAAATATAGAATTAGTAACCGTATCGATTCTGTGAAGTGAAGTGTACGCAATTCTCACCAAAAATTATACCTTTCGAAGTAACACACTTAAGTACGAAAAACTTACTTGCCAACTACATAAACTCACATACGTATAGATAATATGAATATAAAACATTAAGTTAAAATGACCTCTTAACAGATAAAATAAACAAATTCGATGCTCTTAAAAACGTAAAGGAGCATCATTAATATGAAATTGTATAAAGAAACATTTGAAAATAAAAATTTTAGCCATAGCCACGTCTGGAATTTTAAATCGTATTTTTCACAAGATACAGATAACTTAAAATATTTGTCACCCAGAATCTTTATTAACTTTTTCCACATGGTGCTGTATACTTAGTGTACACGTGGACATTTTAAATCTAAATCACCGAACACCTGGCTAAATATATAGGAAAAAACTCTAATTTCCCGAAAAATACTTATCATCAACACTACCATTAAAAACCCGTTAGAATCGAATAATTTTTCAAACCTTCCAAATACAGGCAGAATCCTGAGAAATCACACGATACAGCATAAAATGCGACCTAATAATACGAATTAAATTCACTTTTCCCTGAACTGTCGGCCTTAAACAACGCGTTTACGCGATCGTATAAGTGCCACCACACTCCAGGGACAAGTCACCTCCCCCCCTAAAGATGTTAGCAGTGCGATATTTTCGAAACTTCGGGAAAACAACGGTCATTCTTATGTGTATGTAATTCAAATATTGTTTTATTATTTATCCATATATTTTTTCTATAATCTCTTATAATAAAAACTGATTATAATAAAAATGAATTAAAAATGTGCTTGTACACCTGGTCCCATACACAAGTTTTTAACTTGTGAGACACATGTAAATACATGCATCAATTTCATATGGCGATTTTTTTGGCAGACGATATTATCCCCCCCCCCATCTGTTAACGAAAAAATCCCACCCCCCGTTAGAAATACATTTTGGTGGGAAAAGACTGAACGACAATAAGTGAACACTAGTGTGACTCTTCCCATCTCTACTACCATACCGTTACCAAATAGCGACCATTGGCAAACTCTAAAAGCCTTGCGACCTGCGCACTACATACTACGTAATGCGCTCAGAGCTCTGCGCACCACGCACAGTGCTCCTCGCACAGCTCCTCCCTACAAACGTACACGTCATAACAAATGAACGTAAGTTTATTCGAGTAATTAACAGTTTGTTTTTAGAATTAGCAACACCTTTCCCTGCGCCGGCCATTTGACAGCTGAAAGCTGATTTGTATTCAGTTTGGTTTCACCATGAATAGACTTGCGCCAGAATAACGCTTGAAAATTGTGAAAAATTATTTCGAAAATCGTAGTATTATATTTAAAGACCAATGGCGTGAAATTATCTTTCCAATAAAGCTAATACTTCGAGTTTTATATATTTTATATCTTTATTTTGACTCTATTTATCTATATTTCTGTAGGTTTATATCTCAATTGCTTTAAGTCTCCGTATAATTTCTTGGGTAAGTGTCCAATCATTTCACAAAATAATATAGCACAGAATATTACCATTCGCATTCGTGATAAGACTGAATCGAATTATCCGCTGTAAAATCAGGAGCCCAGAAACGAGAACTACGTATTCGATTCCGGGTTCTTGACGACGCAGAGATCAAAGTGGAGACTTCTACGATCCACGTTGCTGCCAATCAGTATTTACAATATCGCAATTTGAATACGCGGGTCGAGACTCGTGTCAAGAGTTGGTCACCATTTCTTCCTTATGACGGCCCTAACAATGGTACAATGGCGGCTAACTGCAAAAATGTGGCCCGCCGTACAATGCGGGGCCAATTGAACCAATCAAAAGGTCCGCGAGCACCGCAGAAAGTCGCGCGGTGCTGAACTTGAACTGTCGGTAAAACAGAGAAAACTGCTTATTGATTTTTAAAAGGTTCGCATTTTATCTGTCACCAAAGTTAATTCTCAAACTTTACCGATATTAGATATTATTTGAATGCACTACGTACCTACCTATGTATTTATGATTAAGCTAGAGGTAAGCTTAGTTAATATAAAATAGTAAATATAATAAAATAAAAATTGGTAATTATAAAAAAAATTGCATTTGACATTTAATTTTTGAATGGGTTCAAATATTGATATTTTGTGTTTGTTGATTTGTGTACTTATTCGCTGATTTTTGTTCACTGATGTGTGCTTCATTCGCTGATATGTGCAGCATTGATCGACAAGCTGCAAAAGCCTTGCACCCTGCGCACTACGCACAGCGCTCTTCGCATCGCTACTAACAAATTAGTAATCCTTTTATTTTGTTGTGTCTGTCGCTCCGACTATCTGACGACTGGCCACCCGGCCGTCGCCCCGCGGCTGATACCACACCCATATAAATGTAAAAAACAAACTCTTGCGCAGCTGTCGGTCCCGTTTTATATACGCGATACGCTGTCTTTCGAATTATCGAGAGCGATCTTTTATTTCCTAGCATTTACGTTAAGGTTTTATATATTTGTAGACGTTTTCCGAATGTTGTGTTATAATACCAAAGTGTAGTTGTGTATCCTATAAGGCCCTAGAGGCTTCGATATTATTGTTGTTATCGACGTACTACGAGGGATTCTGTACGTATTAAAAAATAGAGATGAGGACACGGAACACTTGTCGCATAAATATTCTAACTATTGAAAATAAAACTAACTTGCTGGTGTCCTGGAATGAGACCCGAACCACTGACCATCAGATCACTAGGCAAGCGTCATGATCACTACACAACAAGCTACTTGTTACAGTTTTGTTACAATTTATTTAATCAAATAGTATCAACATTTTAACCATCTCGTTTCAATATTGATCCTATTTTATTGAATAAATAAATATATTACGGAAGAATACTTAAAATTAATAAATAAATAATAAAATGATATTTAAACTGTATTTATTATGTTTATAAAGATATTCACACAATTAGAGGCTAACTTTAATATGTTAACTCAGTTTATACCACCGGAGAAGAAAAGTAAATGCACAACATTTTTTCTTGAACGCTTGAGTATACGCCACTGCTGTACTCGTATATAATACTTATGTACATATTTGCAGCTGAACGAGAAGGCTGCGCATGCCATTGTAGGCTGAAAGCTATTTATTAATTAAGCCTATCTATAAATAATACAATGTACAATTATTACATTCTGTTACACGTGTTTTAGGTCTGGTGTTGTTACATATTATTCGTATTATCGAAAAACCATTCATGTTGCGACGGTATCCATCAAAAACTTTCAGAATTACAATTTTTTTTGTATTTTTGGATTCATATCAATAAACAACATCTGTCAATCGATCAAATGACTACAGGGATACACGGAAAGTACTCAAGCCTATTTGCAAAGGCATTGAAACTCTTGATTTTATCTACGATCAAATATTGTTGCCAGTTTTATATTATTTTGTTTTATTTGTCTGTAAGTTCATTCGTGTGGTTATTAACGGAAACATATATTGAGTCTCCTGGCAGCTTTCAAATACAAAATCATTTTATTATTGTCGTGAATGTTTGGATATTTACGAATTTGATTGATTCGATAAAGTTTTTTATATCAAACGATTTACTGAACACAACAAACCAATGGTAGAAGAGAGTGAAAAAAAAACATGAGCGTGCATCATAATTAGAGTGCGTGAAATAAAAACCGAATATTTTTCAAAGGAGAGGATGTATACATTTTTATATACTTCCAAATTTCCAAACGAATGAAGAAATATTTTTATTTAATGATTCAAAGTGGTTACACTACCTAGAGATATGATGTTTTTTGACCTAAACATAGCACATATAAAATTCAATTCATTATGATTATTTATTGCATACATTGATTATTATTTTTCATCGTCACATTACCTTTAAAATTTCAAAACGGAGTACCTATGTGTTGTCCCTCAGAAATATTACTCTAGATGCACGCAGCTGGTGTTGATAATTACTAATTACGTCACCAGGGTTTGAGTGAAATTAATATTTATTTTTTTCTTGTTAAATGGTGTAATTTCTTACGATGTAGTGTATCAAAAAAATTAAATTAGAAATTCTTATGTAAATGAGACCTGTTTAAAAATAATTATCATTTTTTTTCAAAAAAAAATTTAATTTAAAAATCATAATAAGCAAACGACGTACTTCATCAACAAAAAAAGCATAATCGCAGATAATTTAATAAGTATTTGCAAAATTTTAACAAAATCAGCTAAATAGTTTTTAAAACATCATCTCCACCAGCCTGAAAACGGTTATTTCGAGAAAAACGCAAATGAATAAATCTGATGCATATAAATGGGCAGTTATGAAATTTATGACGCTAATGATATTTTAAGTAATGCAGCCGAAGAACGTCATTATTTAAAGAAGAATAAAGACTCGATTTTCTTTATATTTGAAAGCAAGCACTGTGTGCAAGATGTTTCATTTCGCTTTTATTGTTCGCTGTATATTTGATCGCTTCATAAAGTGAATGTTTGCGTCTGCATCGTTCCGAGCAAACATCGGAAAAGGATATTTGTGAAATCAACGATCGGTAAGTTCCATACTCGGCAGCCCGATTCTCGAAACCTATTGGTTTGCTTTTTAAACTCACAGGAGGAGAATCTCTGTCTAAGAATCTCTGTCTAATCTACCAAGAGTAAAATATGATAAAAGTCATGATGCGCTGCACACCAACATATAATAATTCAGTTTTTTAAATATAAATCGATAATGTGTTTGAATAAGAAAGTGAATACGATTAAATAATTAACTGCTTAAATAGTTGGCTGGCAATGCGAGCGAAATTAATATTTTTTCTCATACCTTCTCTTACATTGTGTGTCACTCTTTTGTGAGGAAAGATAGCAAATGAAAAATTATTCATGACGTTTCATATATTTTAAATACGTCTAATATCTTTCTAAATATCTTTCTAAAACGACACAAACTTAACGATGTAATCAACTGGTATATCACCAAACTAACAATATTTTAGAAATTAAGAAAATTGCTCCACTTTAGTGGTGAGCGTTATATAAATATATAACCGCATGACGTACTTTTTTTTTCAAGAATTTACGTAGTGAACGGTTATCTTTAATTAATATAATGTTTTTAAATTATATTGTAAATATTTCATTCCTTAATGAAATAATGTACCTACATGATATTCTTTTCTGTCTCGAACCGTCTTCGTAAGGGAAAATTAAAAAAAATGAATCTCAATCACGGGGGAGGAGACAAAAGGAGGCTCTACATAAATAGTCAAGTCATGATTTAATTTGTACCTTTATAAGTTTCAAAAAAAAATAAGTATAATTAATCATCTCATTGTAAAAAAAATAACCCATAAAAACCAAGTTTTTATTATACTCCCTTTCTTTGCAAAATATAACAACAATTAAAGACGAATTAAAACATATAACATAACACTAAACTTACAGTAATTTAATATATTTCTAAAATGTCAGATGTTTTGAGCTTTGATAAGCACTTCATGCTTTGAAGATTAAATTCTAAAAATATTTGTCAGTCAATTTAGATTTTCGAAATACGTAGTGAAGTACCTATTTTGTATACCGACGGAGTAATTCAAATTTAGAAAATATTCCGCGACGTTATCGGGCTACCGTTGCTAGTAATCAAACTTTTGTAATGATTCCAATTTGAAAAAACTATTAAAATTTCTAAAAATCCGAAATTATACTATAATTATTCATTTTTTTAAAGAAAATTTGATAGATCTTCTTGATCGTCGTCACGAGTCTACTTGCAAAGTTTCAGCTCGATTGGATTACGGGAAAAGGGTCAAAAATCGATCCAAAGTTCTTTTGACGGCAAGCCGGCAAGCAAGCAAGCAGACGCCACAAGTTAATATAAAGGGAGTAAAAATAACCTAATTTATACTTAAATTTTACTCTCTCGGGGTGGTATCACCCTTTAGTATAATAAAAGTGCAGATTTGATTGACTGTCGTGTAGCGCCATTGCCTGGGGAATTACTAAGGAGTATTTCACGATATGTTAAACATTTAATGCCACAAGTATTATATGTTATCTATGAAACGAAGAATTTCAGCTGTTCTCAAAAATTATGGTGATAGATTAAATTACGGTGCATCTTCCTTTAACGCTTCCTTTCGCTGACTATCACATCTTGATGGGTAAAATACTAGTTTACTAAAATTTCCGTGGACCTGTACAGATGTCCATTCAAATGTTCGGACCTTGACTTGGGTTTTTCAGTTTTGGTTTTACTTCTTCGGTTCACATGATTGCATTTTGTATTTTGTACTAATCGTGGACTCTGAAGGTAAGAAAGTGAAGACGGCCTTTTAAATTTGATTTTGGAATAGCCAGATACAGAAAAACCGAGAAAAAGAAATTAACGTATCATTTAATTTGAATTTTTCATATTCGACATAATTTACTGCAATGATAATCAAATGTTTTATAAAAAATAAACCAGAAATATTGAAAAAATTATACACTTTGATGTATGCGGCCCTCGTAGCCCAGTAGGTGTGATACTGGCTTCTCACACCATGGGTTCCGCGTTCGATTCCCGGTGAGATCACCATTAATCGATGTGATTTACTCAAGCTTGAGTGTTTTGTTATGTGTTTCGCCCATGTAATTGGGCATCATCGTCCGGTGAAAGGTAAAATAATAGTTGCTTGAACAACTCAAGGCACAAGTGTTGTATTGTTGTACTAAGTACTGTAAAGTATTGTTGTCTTGTTCTGTTACACCTTATATTAGCATTTTAGACTCGTGGAAAGAGAGTAATTACAGATGAAAATGATCACGGTTTTGATAAACATTTAGGACCTTCTATTTTACACTTAAATAATTTTGGTTTGAAATTGAATCATTTAGAATCATTATTAGTTAGGCATGTAAAAGTAAACAAAATATTATTAATAATCAATTAAATTTAACTACTAGTCCAATTCTAAAAAAAAATTCCAATAATTTTGTTAATTCAAGAACTTTAGCAATAATATTTAAAATAATTTTATAAATCATTTAGAAAACCAAAACAAACGACATACATTTTGATATTTTGACATATATAAAACATCCTGACGACGGAAAGGTTTTTCCAAAACATGTAGGTGTAATTAATCAAATATAAGTAGATTAAAACAAATTAATTTTTGAAGAGTATTACATTACTTATTTCATTTATGTTACAATAAATTCCATTAAATATTTCACTAGCTGTATACAGGACAACATGCCGTACTCCATTTAAATTTTGTATATAGGAAAATGAGTGTTGTATATAGGTAAATGAGTAAAACATATCTAATAATTTTTATTTTATTCAAATATACTTTTCTTAATTATGTAGATCTAATTTATTAATTTAGATTACTACAGCCTACAGCTCTTTAATTATTCTTAAGTAGGATACATACCAGTAAAAGTGATATAAAATTGTAGAATAGACTTGAGCTTACAAAAACACTACAAAGTAACTCAGAATCCTCATTGTGCAGGCTTAGCATATAATGAATAATCCTAAGTAAGCAGGAAATAAACCAATCAATATACCTACTCTTATTTCATTAAATTCGCTAGTTAACCAGTATTTAACCTAAAATTTACACAGGCCTACTCAACTACAAACTGATTATGGCTGATTATAATTCTGCCTCATCGTCTTCATTTTCATTCCCCTCTTATCCTTTAGTAGATTCAAGGGCTCAAAGTTTCTAGAAAGCACTTTCGTCTTCCCTTATTTGCACCGCTCCAATATTTGTTGACCAATCAAGACCCTTCATATAGTATTTGTTGCTGTTTTCCCCGGGATGGCCTGTGGCGATCCACTGGTTGCCTGTCTCTCGAAATTGTCCAGAAAATATATTACGGTAGTCGATCATCTGATATTTGCAAGTTGTATCCAAGCCACTTTCATTTTTGATTATTATAAAATGTTCGATATAAAATGGGAAGAGTGCAGGACAACTTGAGCGCCTTAGAAGAGGCAAATATTCCCAGTGTCGAAATCACGTTCCTGAAACATCAACTACGATGGGTGGGTTTGTTTGTATCATGTTTATGCAGCTATCGCATGGCAAAGGAAGACAGGGTCCAAAAAATTTACAATGAAAAATAAAAAACACCTTAAAAATATACAATAAAATATATTATAAACCTTAGCAGATGTGGAACAGATCTTTAAAACAGGAAAATCGCGGCCGTGATTTCCTTGACTCCAAAAAGTAAAAGTAAAAAATAAAATGCCAAAAACCTTACAAAAATATATAGGTATTTCAAATGTATGCAAGATTTTTGTCATTTTATTTTTTTTGTAAATAAATTGTTAATATTCCATAAAAGTAACTGGGATAGTCTAATGTTCTAAAGAAAAAGTCGTAAATATTGAGAAAAAAAACTTTTGATGTCACTTATCTCGGCAACTGTCGACACTTCACACAAAGTGTAAGGAATGTTTTCTATTTAAAATTGAATAGAAAAGTTTTTACTTCTAGCTACGAGATACACTATACAATATATAATTTCGTGATATTCATAAAACGAGGGCTTCAATATTTATACGACTATTTTTATTGCTTTTGCATTCAAGATTCTATATTCTAAGCGCTAAGTATAACAACATTTTATAATTGTAGTATTTGAATGTGAAATATTATACCTTGGTTTGCAATTTCCTTGATGACACGTCGACACGACATTATACAAACTAACAACCGCCATTAGTGCTCCATAAAAAGCGCTAAACCATTAATATTAGACTAAGTATAATATTAATGGCTAGGCGGACGTACTTAAATTTAGCAATTGTGCAGTGTGTGGTGTAGCGTTATCATGAAGCAGCAGTGGCCTAGAGCGATTAACCAGCCTCGGTTGTTTAGCAGCTAGCTTTTCCATAATGGTTTGCAGTTGCTGACAATAGACATCTGCCGTAATCGTCTGGCCAGATTTAAGAAAGCTGTAGTGAACGACACCAGCACTAGTCCACCAAACGCTCACAAGTAACTTTTTTGGAGTCAATTTTCGCTTGGGGCATGGTTTGGCTGGTTCGGCAGGGTTCAGCCATTGCGATGAGCGCTTCCGATTATCGTACAGGATCCACTTTTCATCACAGGTAATGATTCGATTTAAAATCCCTTCATTATTGTGCCGGTTGAGTAATGCAACGCAGCAGTCAACGCGCGTTTGTTGATTTGCTTCACTCAATTCGTGAGGTACCCACCTTTCAAGCTTTTTCACCTTACCAATTTGCTTCAAGTGGATTAAAACAGTTTTATCACTAACACCGCAGCCTGCAGCTAACTCGGATGTGGTTTGCGATGGATCCGCTTCCACAATAGCCTTCAATTCTTCATTATCAACTTTGGTCTCCGGCCGTCCACGGGGCTTGTTCTGCAGGTCGAAATTTCCAGAACGAAAACGTTGGAACCAAAAACGCACTGTGTTTTCTTTTGCGGCACCGTCGCCATACACACCATTAATCCTTCGAGCCGTTTCTGCAGCACTGGTGCCACGGTGGAACTCGTACTCGTAAATAACGCGATATTTCAAGTTTTTCATTTTGTAAACTGAGTGACGCAAAGAAAAAAACAATTGAGGAAAAAACAAATGAATTATAATTTTCAAAACACAAATACATGAGTAAATAGCTGTATAAATTTGGATTTGGAATTCCTAACCAAAGAGAAGATATTTGAGATCAAATTTGCCAGTACGGCAAAACGCCAATTTCATATGTAAGGACCTAATATTTACGTTAACTGTATGTTACAGTTAACGTAAATATCTGGTCGGCTTACACGCGGCGACACTAGAGTAGTACTAGCGGAGTGTTTTGCGACCACGCTCTGTTGACCCTATGCTTAAGGGCCCTGCAGTATTTATATGTTTGCATAATAATTGTTTATTTGTTTGTGCGGTGGTGCATAGATCCAGTGAAAAATTAATAAAAAAAACAAAAGACATCAATACAGTTTAAACACTATTATGAAAAAGTACACAAGAAACCAATCGAAACAACAATCACAAGTTGAAGTAAACACATCTAAAAAAAACTCGGTAAATAAAGAATTAAACAAATATACAAATAAAAAATACACGGAAAATCAATTTAATAAAACAATATACTTTTATACCCAACATAAGATGTAAAATATTAAAGAGTTAACAAATCTATGGGTAAATCAATGAAAAATTAGCATATTTTTATATAAAAACTATCACTTTCTCAAAATCGACTGCATTTTTCTTTTTAAAGTAGTCAAGTGATCATGGAATATGTCTACAAACTCACTGTACACTGTGCAGAGAAGAATTATTGTCAATTTAGGAATTGATAATCTTGTACAGAAATATAAGATAAATTAATTTCCTTCTATCTGACAAACTAAGGATATCGAGTTCATTCATAAGCATATT
Source organism: Agrypnia vestita (assembly GCA_016648135.1). Classification (NCBI taxonomy): domain Eukaryota; kingdom Metazoa; phylum Arthropoda; class Insecta; order Trichoptera; family Phryganeidae; genus Agrypnia; species Agrypnia vestita. The sequence goes on along the minus strand of JADDOH010001686.1, from coordinate 89,855 downwards.
GTAGTCAATTGAAAAAATGGGTAGATTTAATTTGAAATTAATAAGTCTTCATAATTTATGCTGAATTCTACCCCACAATAAGTGGGGTACCGTTGGAGTTTTCCCGGCGAGATTCATCCATAGAAATTAATTTTTTAGATTTTTTTTATACTTATTGGCAAAAAACTTTCGGCGACATTATAATTTTTTGCCGCATTCTTTCACTTGAAGCTCACAAATTTTGTCTTGTTTTAGCACTTTTCATTATTTGTGCCTTGCCTCAGGGTGTAAATAATCAATTAACACTTACTTAGTCCCGATGGGGCCCAAACCACGACGTTTTAAAGTTGACTGAGCGCGCCAAACCATACCGCTCATGTGACCCTATATATTTTATATGGATGTATTTATATAAACAGCTTGTCTCATAGCTAGTATCGAAATTTCGGGGAAGTCTTCTTCATTCACTTTTGAATTGAAAACACAACTTAAACTTTGGGTGAAATGTCGACAGGTACAGAGATAAGCGACATCAACGTTTGCATTTTTTTTTAAATATTTCTGACTTATTTTCTGTGATACGATGGCCTATCACTACAGTAACTTGTATGGAATATTTACAATTTATTCACTTAAATATAAATAAAATAAAATGACAAAAACCTAAAAGAATATATTTTTAAATTATGAAATACATATTACAGTTTTTTGTAGGTAATAACTAATTTAGTTTTCGTTTTATGCGGTCGGTACTTTCATTCTGAGAATCAGATTTTTTAATATACACCATATACCTACTTCAAACCGATTTCAAGGACGTGCTCACCTCAAAATCTCTATCAGTGTTCAGATACACAGAGACCAGCATTAGTACATCGCCTGCCGAAAGACCAAATTCTCTTCGCTGAACTCTTTCAGGAATCGCGTCACGGTGGATCGATTCGGCGATACAATGAAATGGAATTTAATGTCTGGTTGCTGCCTGGTGTCCATTGTCCAATAGACAAAGCGGTATTCTGATTGCAGCAATGGAATATTGGATCAATTGTGGTATAGCTTGCAGTACGTACGTAATTTCTATGCGACTTGTAAAGTTTCTACAGAGCAAACGAATACCGCAACTGTAAAATGCATCGGCATGTCTGAAGTCAGATGAACGTGACTGGCTATAAAAATAAAATAAAATTATTCATTCGGATACCGAATGACTTCGAATAAAGATTATTAAATACTGTTGCGCTTGAATCTTCGAGGTTTATAGGGTTAAACCTATAAACCTGAGAGATTTGTGAAATCTCTCAGGTTTATAGGTTCTGGATATATTAAATTATCTGATAAACGTTTTATGACACTTGTACGATATGAGTGGTTTTTGTGTCTTTCTGTGTCTGGTTTTATTGAATAAATATTTTAGAGAGTCATTTTGGCGTACCTACTTTAAAATGCATACTTTATGTTTTGAAAAACCGTGCATTTTTAATTTATAATATCATTTGATGATAAAATAACCTTGAGGACATGATGACCGTGAGGATTATGCATTATAAATGTTTTTTTATGCATAAATGTATTTTTTAGTTAATTTTTATTTTATATTATATTTAGTTAGTCTCCGCCAATAATGATAATAGCGGAAAAAAAAATAGAAAATAAAAACAAAGTTTTGATATATCCGTTCAAAGAAATTCATCATAAATAAATAAAAAAATGATAAGCAATCCTGACTCCGATATTGAATTAAGGAAAAAACGAAAACATAATTTCACAAATGAACGAAATCTACCGGTTCAGTGTCGGAAGGAATTTTTTTCAAATGTGAAACGAAAATTTTTATTTCCTCCCAACAAAATTTATTCTTCTATCCATCTGTCCTCGTATCTTCTCTCCTGATTCACGTTCATACATCTTCGTACGCAAAATCTTTGATTTACGATACACGATTTTTGAGGTTTCAAACGAAACCATCTTCTAGTATCTGGTTAATCTGGTCGTGCCACGTCTTGCGCGGTCGCCCTTCTGGCACCTTCAAAACTTGCATCATATAAATTTTTCTTACCATTCTTTTCTCATTCATTCCCTCAACATGCCCGAACCAACTGAGCTACACTTTTTTAAATTATATTAATTATGCTAAGATCAGCTATACATTCATTACGAATATATTTATTATTTACGCTATCATAAATGGGTTTGCACAGATACGTCAAAGGGATCTCATCTCCACTGCATTCAGTCTACTTACGTTCCTCTTAAATTAATAAATAACATAAAATAATTAAACACATCACCCATCACTCTTGGCACTACAACTCTTGGTGGGTCATGGCCTCCTCAATATGCTTCCTACACTCATCTCGATCATATATCTGAGAATATCATCGAAAGATTTGGGAGCTACTTCGTGGCGCAACATTTTAATTTAAAATATAATTGTTATTAAAACATTGTACTTGGTACACACACAATACGAAGAACAGTAACTCTCCTTAACATCCCTCTCAAAACTTTTATAGTAATCAGCAACTCATGCCGTATGTGTTTACAAAGTCTTAATAAAAATGATATTTTAAATTAATCGTATATCTCAGGCTTATTAAATAAAATTTTCTGCAAAAATGTATTTTATATAATTCTTTCCTTATGATATTTTATAATTAAATTGTTTGAATAATGATAAATTATTATTACACATTATTACATTGCTACATGGAATGTGACTTTGGAGGAACAGAAGACATAGGTTGTGATATACTTATCGACAACACGACAAAGCTACCCAAATTGTCACATTTTAAATACCTTGGATCTAATGCTCGTGTAGATGAAGATGTAAATCAAGGTACCAATACAGCATGGTTGAAGTAAAGATCTCTTTTTGGCGTACTCTGCGATAAAATAATATTTATCAGAACCAAAGGCTACGTGAATAAAACAGTGGTAACACCTGCAATGCTGTATGGTGCAGAATGTTGGGCAGCATCCAAAAATCACGAACGATGCCTGCATACAACTAAAATGAAAATGTTGCGGTGGGCAGGCGGTGTAACCCGCATTGACAGAATCTGCAATGAGTATGTCAGAGGGTCTTTCAAAGTGGCACCGATAGTTGAAAAGCAGAATGAGATGGTATGATCACGTCATGCGTAGAGACGAAGACTTCTCGGTGAGAAAGGCACTGAGCACCCCAACTAAACCACGAGGTAGAGGCAGAACTCCAGCAACATGGTGGACAAATATTGAGAGGGAGCTGGCAGCACAAGATGTTCCCATTGTGACAACCCAAGACAGAAGATCCTGACACCTTCGTACAAGGAGGCTGGACCCTGGATGAAGCGGAATGGAGGGGCAGGGAGAAGAAGTTTAAATAATTGAAATTTAGTGGGTTATTTAAAACTTTTTCATCGAAGTTTGATTGTCATGGGTAAACTACGACCAATGACATTGGATGTGTTGTTTAAATACGGTGATACATATAAACAGTTATTGGTGACAAAATTCAAACAATACGATTTCATAGCGTGTAATAAGACTATAAAAAATTAAGTGCTAATAAAATATATCACAAATTTACCGCCCTCCTAAGGAATAGCAGTAACGCCACAAACAAGATCCAAAAGCGCATAGAAAGCACGAATTGTAGTTATTTCCGCCTCCTAAATTTAATATAATCCCAATTATTGTTCAGTAACATCTAAAACCAATATCGGACCAGTATCGTCATATGTATCTGAGACAAGGGTAACACGCGTAAGCATTGGGTATATTTAACCTTACGTACGCTTTGACTTTTTATAAATCGATTAGACTAACAAGTATATCATATTTCGAAAATGGTGGTAATTACCTACGTCACATAGCCATCTCTTCCAACGTCCTGTCGGTGACTGAGTTGACACAAAGAATCAACGCGACGCACTCAATAATTTATAAAGAAAAAGCAACAAATTTTAGCCGTGTTAGTCGAAATGAATAACAGTAGGCTTCTAGAGTTAAGCATGATATTAACGGAAAAAATCGAGATTAAATATTTATACCGAGACAAAAAAGACAGATTATTATGATATGTTAGCACTATGATAATAACTGTCAAAGAAACACATTGATTTACCTACATATTTTAATTAATTTTTTTCAAAAAAAAATGCTTCTGTAAAGGTCACGCTTAAATGTACAAACTATTTGGTAGGTACTGACTTAAAATAATTAAAGTGCTATGGATGTTTTGAAAGGAAAATTAAGAAGCGCAGCTGTTAGCCAGTTTCAAGAATGAATTTTGTTAATGAGAAAAGTGTGTCAATTATTATGAGTCAAGAATGTCTTCTGTTCGTTTGTATAATGAGATAAGTGGCTCAAGGCTTATGAAAATAGGAAGACAATAAAATAAGAAGAAATGTCATATCTGCCTTAAAATCCCTTCCTTGGAGAAAAATGACTAGTAATAGAGCGATCAATGAATGAAAAATCTTGAGGAAACTAAGAATTAAAAGATTGTGAAATGAATAGTAATGATGATATTTATATATCTTCTTTTATTTTTACTTAATCGATATAATTTTATTAAAAAACAATAATAATCATAAAAAAAAATAAAAAGAGTATTGCTTATTACTGTAGTTAAAATAGATATTTCATTATCAGCGGCGAATATCTATATACTGGTTTAGGGGAATGATAAATTTCAACCATACATGGTGTTCAAAGTGAAACATGAAACATAGTATATAAATAACTTCCATCAATTTGATAGATGTGTAGTCAATCGTGGGTGGAATCATGAACGTTACATCGTGTTAAGTAATCACTAAAACCAGATACATGATATGTCGGAAGCTCTATAAGCACCCGAAAATCTCCACCCTACTTTGCCATATAAATAGATACGTATCTGTGAGACATCTATAATATGTCTTAATTAATATTTTATTAATTAATTCATTTTAATTTTTAAAATTGATTACCATTTTTTTTTAATCAGCGACGTTGGTTCAAAACTGACGCTGTACAATATACGAGCGTTAACGAGAAACAGGTGCTATGAGATTTAATTACAATTTTCAGCTGTGTTGGCTGGACACCGCGTTCACATTTATTACTGGCAATCTACTGATTATGTTAATAAAATTTCTTCCAATTAAAAAATGCGTTCACGGTAAATATGTAAATATTTTTATCGTTTACTGATTTAATTTTAATAAAAAATCGAATTATGAATTAATTAGATACGTTTATATAAAGCGTACAAAAAATTTGCACGTTGTATATAAACTAATTAACTAATCAATTGGTATTAAAGTCTCAATATTTTGTCTATGAAAGTCTCATTAAGGTTTTAAAGGTATTATAGTCTTATTAGCTCCAATGCACGCAACAATCCATGGAGAGATCAATGCTTGGTATAAGCCTAGAGATAGACTTAGTAATGATGAAATCAGGTGCAGAACTAGTGTTGTGGATGTATTACAGGCAGGGCTTGTTACAAGGCAGGATGCCACAAGATGGCCTTCCAGAGTTCTGGAGTGGAGATCGTAGGAGAATAAAAGACGCATCGGAAGATATGGGCCGACGATATAGCCGCTATGTGAGTGAGGAAAGGGAAAGAAACGGATACAAGACTCAAAAAACACAAAAGGATTGAAGGGTATGGATGAGGCTTAAATCCAGAGATAGAGATGTAGAAGAAGAGAAAAAGAAGAACTGTTATAGAAATTATCAATTTTTGTTCATGCACCGACTTGATACTAAGCTGTCGATATGCAGAGCCGTGTCTAGAGGTAGTCAAATATGTAATAGCAGCTGTGTCATAAATTTGACAGGCGAACATGTAAAGTCAGTTGCATTGTAACATTATATGGATAAACGGTATATAACCAAAAATAATAAATAGGGAGAAACGAACCAGGTCATATCATTTGAGGAGTTGATACATTTTCAATATTTGAATCAATAACATCTAACCTGTTTGCAAATTTATTTTAGAGATAAATTTTTGATTTCGTAAAATGAGTATGTATTCAATTGAATTTAAAAATTAATTTCAATTTAATAACTTTTAAATTTATATAAAATAACTTTGTAAACACCACTTTTTTATTTGATAAAAATTCATCATGTTTCGAAGCCAGTGGCTTCTTCTTCAGGATAACAAAAGTAAAATTTAAAAGTCGAAGTATAGATCAAAATATTAAAAAGTTATTTATTTATGGAAAATGATAATATAAAGTACTTTCTTAACATGAAAATAAATTTAAAAGAACTATTTGCAAAAAGGACCTGATTATTTATAACATTCAATTTAACATGTTGAATTTTTTTCTATAAAAAAGTGGTGTTTACAAAGTTATTTTATATAAATTATAATTATGTCACCACAAAATAATTTTGCTATATTTGAAGAAGTTAACAACTTTTTATTTTTCTTTTATTTAAAATTTAACAGGCTCAGAAGCAAAACACATCACAAAATATCCAGGCATGAGTTAAGCACATATATTAATTTGATCTCAAATTTGACCGGGAATCGATGTGAGAAGCAGTTTCATAACTACGGCCTTTTTTATACTTAACTTTAATAAAAAACTGCGAATTATTTATACTCCTAATATTATAAATCGAAAATTTTGTTTGTGCGAAACAGCAATAACTCTTGAACGTGCTATATGGCGTTGTGATATTCACACAGCGTTCTTACTTGTGGAATTTTTAGGTTCACGCGACTACTTCTAGCTCGCAAGTTCATTTTTTTGTCATGAGCAACACTGTTTTGAATTAAATTCTGATTTGAATGTCAGAAGAATTTAACTCTGGCAACATTTTTCACCGACAGCAGTCGGACAGAATATATTGTACATTTTACAGTAGAAAAATGTACAATATTATTAGTGTATGACTATTTAGTAAAAATAAACACAAATCGTGATCACAAAAACGTTTTATAATTCGAAGTGATAAATATATTTTTCAACAGTTGGCTTGTTTCATCATAATCAAGGTTCATCAGCGTGCTTTTTCGGTTGCCATTAACATAAACGATTCTTAATTATCCTGTGCTCCTTAAGTGATGTTTTTTACTTTTCGACAAGAAAAGACTTCCCTATCAAGCATCTTGCATAAAAAAAGTGTTAAGATGTATTTATAAATGTTACGAGAAAGCTAAACCATTAATTACCTATTGAATTGTATTTTAAATAGTTTATTTTTCGTTTTTTTTTATATATTATATAAAACAGAACCCCTTTAATATTTCTAGAAGTGCCTAGCATTTTATATTTATAGTTATATTTTATCCATTCCTTTTGCTAAAAAATATAATTTAAAAATTTTAATAATATTTTTACATTTATATTCTGAGAACACAATTGGTGAGTTTTGTCCACAGAGGGATAATTATTAATATCATTAGAATACACCTTATTTTCACCACTAATTTGTTAAAAATATCAACATGTTTCAGGGCCATTGGTCTCTCCATCAAGATTAAACGTATAGTATATAGAAGAAGTATAGAATGAAGAAAAATAAGGAACTATTGGCCCCGAAACATGTAGATATTTTCAACAAATTAATGTTGAAAACAGAGTGTATTTTTATAAATTATATTAGTAATTTCACCACAAATCATTTTGCTTTTATTGAAGAAGGATAATTAATGATTAAAATAAATCATAGGCCTCACAGAGACAAAGATAATTTATATGGCAAACGTGCATTAAAGTCTTTGTAGAGTGGTCCAGGGCTCATGATCTGTATGAACTGGCTTTAATGATCACTTTATACAATGCAACGTTCACCAATTCCTTCAATCAGAACATTCAATCATTATAAAAATTTTGAATGTTGTATATATCTTCGAGACTTCTATAATTCTATGTACTATAGTTTTTCTGCGAGACAAAACAATGCTCTGTATACTTTATGTGGGGTAATAAATAATTAATTTACCAACTTTTTTTTGTACATTTTACTTATTTGTGTGCATACGGTGTTAATAAACACACATATTTTGCCGTACTAATAACTTACTACCAACATTGTGTAAATTTACCACGGACTAGAATCTGACATTAAGTGTCCTAAAAACAAACGGAAGTGATTTAAAAACGAATTAATGTGTTAAACGAGATATTCCCTCCATCATAAAGGGTCTGACCGAGTTAACCCTAAGGGACATTGAGCAAAACTGTTGGAGTGTAAAAAAACAATTCTTTTTTTTAACACCTAACACAAACATGACAACAAAAGCTATTTAACACACAGTAGCCACCCTTACTTGGTCGCCAGTCTAACCACGGAACCTTCGCCAAACATTTTCAATGAAAAACTTAATGTTTTGGAAAATGTCTTATGCCTTACACATTTCCACTGTGTCTTGATGCAGAAATACTCCCATAAACTTATACCATTCGTGTTTTTCGGTAACCGAAATTTTATGTTTTATTTTTGGACCTATTCTCACACCCAATTTGTCTTGAAAATAAAATTATTTTGGGCTCACAAAGTACAACGTTTCACGTTTCTTATTATTTTTTATACAGTACCGCATACTTCAAAGGTTGTATTTATTTATCTGTTCTACTAAAATGCACTAAATTAAAGCTTCATCAGTTTCATACATAGATGGAATGATGCATTTTTAGTTTTTCTTTTAAGATTTTTTTTCAATATTGTTTTTTAATATAATATAACAATTATCAACAAGTCATAAATCGTTCTAATGTAAACGGAAGCTGCCCCGGTCTCTACATAACTAATTTCGCATATCAGATGCAAGATATCGTCAACGCATTCTCACTAGCCGCAGCGAAGACCATTCTGTCGACGATCATTGCAGCCGTTTCGCAATGAACCGCAACTTTAAATAGTTAGTTTTACTTATACCCTCTATTAACTAACTCTGTATTATTAGTGGATAATTTTCTATACACAATATACACATGTTATTCACATTATCACGTACTCAACACATGCTGGACACATACTGAACACAAAATAATTTTTCCGGGCGGGAATTCTTCTCTCCTTTCAACCATCCCGCCAAAGAACAATTTAAAGGTATTTTCGAATAAGAAGTGGAATAACACAATAAATTTTTATTCTTTAAACACAATTCATGTTGATTTTATGAAATATATTAATTATAGTCATATATACAAAAGTCAATTTTTTCGCATAAGTATAGATGTGTGAATTTCATGGTCAAATGAGGGAATCATTTGACACGCGATATTTAAATATAAACGAAAGCACGGCATACATAACAGTAACAAAAAAATTGCAGTTTAATAATAGTAATAATAATAATGTAGTAATAAAAATGCTTAAAAATTTCCATTAGTAGTTCCGTCATTAAAAATGTTTTTGAATCGATTCAGATATTATGATTCATTTTGAAAAAAAAATTTGAGTAAAATATGTCACTATTCGGAAAACACCAAAAGTAACGGATAATATCTTTATAAAATGTGAGCGATGAATCGTGTGTGAATTAATTTATTCCACAAATTAATACAAAATATACCCTTTTTATTTACTAAATCAATAAACACAAAGCTCTGGTGTTCTAACATTTTTCGCTTTTTCATATCAGTAGTCTATATTATTGACTTTTTTAGGTCTCTGGTGTTGGCCTCCTTTGAATTGATTATATTAATTTGTTAACGCATATGTTTTCTGGCAGTCTTGCTGTAAATATCCGCTGTTTGTCCAACTATTCTTTTGTTAGATATATTCTCCATACACCAGATCCACCAGAATATTTAAATACAAAAAAATTCAAAAAATAATGGTTACGTGAACAGAAAAGCATTTTTTTATGGAGTAGATATACTTTATTTGATTTCTAAGATCAAGAATTGAATTTTTGATCTTGTCTCACACAAAAAAATTACATATATTATGCATTATTTAGTTCATTCTTGAACTAAATAATATGTTTACCAATATTTTTAATTTTCTTAAAATAAATCAAATCATGATATATTATAGATGTCTCATAGATACATAATAATACATAATAAAAAGCCTGTCAAACATCTTGAATTTAAACATTTTAAAAATCTAAAATAAAGACAAAATTATATATTTATGACGGTCGAAGTCTTGAGTTATAAAAATTACTCAAACACTATCTTCAAGTGCATTTCGTGGTTTCGCATTTTCGCTATATGCTTTCGTTACATGCCTCCGACACGGCGTGCGTGCGTAATTTCCGTTAAAATAAAAAAATTACGAATAAATAAGATAACTTAACAAGTTAAACAATAATTCAAACACAAGTAAAAAATAAAACCAATTGGTGACAAAGTGTAAGTACACTATGCTTAGAAAAATTAAATGTTAACGTGAAATTTGTAATAAAAATCTCTACTTTCGAGTTTTTTTATTCAATCCAATCAAAAAACAGCCAAAAATAAACTTTTGAAAACGTCGCGTTCACATTATTTTACTCGAGTTTACATTGTGCAATATTTCAAGCTTAACAAAAAGGTTATTTCATCTCAGAGTTATGTAAATATTGAGTTTTTCCCCATCATATAATGAGTGAACACAAATAAAATGCTGCTTCAAAGAAAACCAATCAAGCTAAGGATGTTTGTATTATCGAAGCTGTAAAAATACCACATTGTAATACATTTCGCAAAATACAAATGCGTTTAATGTCGGGATTCATTTTCTGCACGATATTTATTTTCAATCAAAGAGATACATTTATAATGTTTGTAAAAATAAACTCTTAACTTTTCTACCATGGAAATTTGGAGTAAACAAAATGAATACGCAAATTTCTTAAATACTGGTAGAATAAAAAGGATAATATTACGAAAAATGTTAACCCACGCAGCATTAAGGATGAGTTCCTTGGATTTCAAAAATTTTGAAAAACCATGTATGAATTTAATCTTGGGTCAGTTATATCAACTTGGCGATGATAATTTAAATTTTGGATTCCCTTAAAGCTCGTACAAATGCGCATTGCCCGCGATTTTTGGCGTCAGTCATCAAATTCGTACACTGTACTGTCAAAATATAATAAATATTACATAGGATACAATAGGTTTTTCTGAAGGATCAACTATTTACACAAATATATTCATGTATATCCTTAACATTAAGGTATAAAATTATACACGTATATTTTTAATAGGAAAAGATATTTGCTTAGACCTCGAAGAATTAGTGACGGACTTTCTCTTTTACACAAATTAATAAATGGTACTATCGACTGTCCTCAACTGATAGTACGTATCTGCTTGCGTGTTCCGTCTCGCATAACTAGAAGTCATGCAGGTTTTTCCGTAGAAATCGCAGCTACTAACTACTTCTTTAATTACCCACTGCAAAGGCTTCCTAGACTAGCAAACAGATACAAGCAACTTGACATCTTTGCCAATAACTGTATAATATTCAAACATATTATAAGGTGTATTGAAAGTGAAAGGTATTTGTCAAATTGGACTTAAATAATTGATTTTTATTTGTTTTGATTGTTGGTTGAGTGAGATAACTAACTGTTATATAAATTGTTTACGATATTATGACATTCAAAGCTTGTGCTATTGCTTTTCAATCTATATTATGTTTTTATTTTTGAATTTTTCTATTATGTTTTCCTTATGCTTCTGCTAGTTCTATACCTACTTGCTTTTTACCTAATATTATATTTATCTTTATATATTTGTATCTTTATTTTAAGTATTTTCTTTCCACTTTAGGTCATTATTATTTTTACATGTTATTATTTTTCTTCTTTCAACTTTATATTCTTTTTACCTATCTATTTGTAAAAGCCCGGTAAAACGTTAATAAATAAAATAAAAACTTTTTATGTAATGAATTGTAACGTTAGGCATTGCTGGTAGTAAATAAATTTGTTTTCTACATCTCATCATGTATTGTAAATGTAAAGTTATAAAAACCTTATTAATGGTTTGTATAACTGAATACATGAAAAGGTGGGTACATGTTGTATAGTATCTACTGTTTCTTAGATTGTGGTAGGTAAGCCGTTATACGGTATGTGATAGGGTACATAATGCATATGGAGTACTGTTTCTTAAATTGTGATAGAGATCAGCCATTACTGATAATACCTCCAATGTCAAAAATTTGAAAGAAAAAAAACGATTTTAATATCATCGAAAGAATTGACAGCATCTTTGTGGTGCAACATTTTGATTAATATAAGCATGATTTTTATTTAAACTTTGTATTACACACACAATATGAAGTATTGATTACTATTGTAGTTTCTATACGAAAAGGACTGCTTCACTCAAAATTGTAGTAGTAATCAATAGCTCATAACTTTTAAATAAAAATAATATTATAAATTAAAAACGATTTTGATGACTGTAATAGATCTGAGGGACGTATGTCGCGACGCCTGAAAGAGACAGGGCATGAAAGAGCGCGTGTTGCCTCTGGGCGTTTTTCACCTTTATATCGAGACAGACCGCTATTGTTCATTGTAACCGCTGTATAACGTATTTTTGCCATCAATAAACCAAAAGTAACCGACAACTTCTTTTATTGGAGAACTCCGACATCGCGACGACATAATAAGAACATCTTAATGACAAATGTCAAAGGGTGTGTGATTCGAAAATAGGGCTCCTCAGCCACACATGGATGCAGAGTCGACATAGCATGGCTGACTTCATTCTCGTAACTAGGGACTGCCGAAAACGAATATAGTTTTATAATTGTCCTTTGCATTTTTTAAATTTTGTAAAGTAATAATTTAGATAAAAGTATATTTATTGTTTCAAATAAGTGTTTCCAAGGGATACATGATTGACTTTTGGCACGTAAACATGGCAAAAAATATACAAAAATCAAACCGCATCCGGTTTCTAAGGTGTGATGGTTTTTGTTTTGTTTTTCTTGTATTGGCTCACATATTTACACCCGTAAAAGCTTCTCTAAAAATAAATATAATAAATTTAAGCAAAGTTGTGTATGCTACTGTTTTCATGTTATGGCTATTTATAGCGTTAAGAATGTTTACTATTTTCTTTAGCAGTAAACGGCAGTTCTGCACGCTGTATATAAAATTAATAGCTTGTAAAATAAACTAAACTTTAACAAATACATGTTTTTTTACAACCACAACTATGTTCCGACATTACAGCCTATCAATAAAATTGTTCCATAAAAATATAAAATATAACATAAAAATATAAAATATATTTATGACGTCACCTAGAAGTTGATTTTATTATTACATTTTAAATGGTACATAGATATGATTGATGTTTAATCATTTTTTAGATAGCTAATCACATATTAATAATCATAACTTCTTCGATGCCCTTCTTAAATAAAATTGATGGGTGAAGAAAAAATAATAATTATTATTTATTTTTATTACTAAGTTATTTCGGAAAATATTAAAAGAAATTTAAACAACATAAAACTTAAAAAAGTAACTTGAACTTAAATTTCTTTATCTATATCATACTTATTTAATCTAATGTAAACTATCTCAAATCTAAATCTAAATCTCACTAACGATTACACTAACAATAGATATATATATATATATATGACAATACCCCCACTTTTAAACACGAGAATAAATTCTCATTGAAAAGTGAGTAAGAGTGTGATATAAATGTATATAAATTATATTATATTCAAAACAGCCACTCTTAAGTTTGTAAATTTACCAAATAAATTTAATAAAAAAATAAAATTAAAAAATAAACGAGCGGGTTAGTTGGGTAAAGTGAGGTTAGCTTGGGAAAGGTTACGTAAGGTATGGATAAAAAACGTTTTTCTTTTTATCCTTATAATAATTTTTAATTTTGTTCTGCGACAATTTCATTGTCGGTGCGTTATTGTCTGCGCACTATTGTTGGGCGGGTTTGTATTGCGCGCTTTAGTCTTGCGTGCGGTTGTCTTAATTTGAGTTAAATAGGAATCATCTCAAATTACAACTTCATTACAATATGTGTTTTATGAAAAATTTAAAATTTAATTGTTACAATGTTGGTGTAGTGGTCATGATGCTCGCCTAGTGATCTGGTGGCCGGCGCTTCGAGCCCCATTCCAGGGCACCAGCAAGTTAGTTCTTTTTTCATAGCACAAGCGTTTAGCTTAGTTTGAAAATAGTAAGAATATTGATGCGACACGTTTTCCGTGTTCGCATTACTATTTAAATTTAAAAAAAAAAAGTATTCCAAATTCAATGAAAATTCATTGATGTATTGTGTAATATCATATATAAAATAAAAAATTATATGAAAACGGAATACTAGATACAATATTATTACATGTAAGACTCCAATTTTTTTTATTAAATGGTAACGAAATATCTTTTCGCTAGATTTTTCTATGCAGTCTATTGGATTCACCGAATTCGTTATTGTTTTTGTGAGTTTATAAACAGCACTTTTGTTTTTCACTTTTTGCCCGTTGAAATACTTGCCTTTTTAATCAATTTACCTCGACAAGGCTTCGAGCGCCGCTTGCAAAATAATTCAGAATTTTCAAAAACAAAATGAAAAAATCCACTTGCGTGCTACGTGGACCGCCATAACTCGTGGAGATTGGCTCGCACGTAATCCCGAGCGCATGCACGGGGTTTTATCTTTCAATTAGCTCACCTGGATACAGCGCGGCCAACACACCTTCGTCATATTTAATTAGCCATTTACGGCAGCCAAAACCTACTTTATCTATCGTAAAGGCGTTGGTTTTGATGCGGGGCTTATTTATTTAATGACATTTGAAAAAAAATCGGTAAGTATCCACTTCTTATTTTAATACAAATATATAAAATTTAAATAATAGGATGAAACTAAGTAAGTATTTTCATTCATATAAAACAAGAGTCGATAACAGTATAAGACTTCACAAAATTGTTTGATGTACAAAATAATCCAACCTTCAACGGCCTACCGAAAACTATACAAAATACAAGAAATATGTACCTATAAAGGAATTATAACTGGAGTGCCAAAAGTTTACCATGAAAATACTCATTAAAAGTATTCTCAGAATGTAAAAACTAACTAACTAACTAACTTACCATCACGCCGTTTCCCCGTGGGGGTAGGCAGAGAGGATAGAGCGCCACACTTTTCTGTACTGACATACAACACTCACCTCATCCATATTCATACATCTTCGCATGCAAGCTCACCCGTTGTTGAGGCTTCTAACGGGACCATCTTCTAGTATCTGGTTAATCTGGTCATGCCACGTCTTCCGCGGTCGCTCTCTTTCTGGCGCCATCAACACTTGCATTATATATCTTTCATCATTCATTCGCTCAGAATATACATATAAAAATATTGTTAAAAATTGACACCGATCTCCTTAAGGGAATTTCTAGCAAAGACTATTTGGACGAAATCTCAATGATCTCAAGAGAATTCTACTCTCCATTGTCCTGCGAGACTGCCAGTACCCACACTGCAGAGATCTGTTAAACAGTTATCACCGCTTGAGCTTATTTAATCATCGTCTTGTCCCAGATACGACCACAAAGGGTATTAAAGTTCTGACCAACCGGATTTTATCGTCCGTTGCTGGTGAGAGACTTTCCACGAGTTTTCCACTGAGACTTTGGCGCTCGCGTCCTACGTCAGCTGTGCGCGAATACAATCTATAATAAGCGCGCTTTTGAGTACCTAATCCTATCATGTTATGCGATTCACTAAGTCGACATCATCGTTACATTATAGCTTTGTCATGCGTCACGTATGAATATTTCGTAAAAAATATATATATATTTATTCAGAATTAATATCCTATTAATAATAAATTCGAATATCAATCCGATAGTTACTTCCTATACAATACCAGATCTCATTGCGGTTTTCTCATTTAATATTTCGGTTTTATTAAAAGTAAAACTAATAATTGCATCTATTACTATACCGCAAATGTCATTGGCATCAATCATTAATCAAAATATACAATTCTCAATGTAACAATCTCCTTCACTAACGCTTCCAAATGGCACAAATAATTATGAGGTATATAAAATGAGGTAGGTAAAAAAAGTTTAATTTTCTACGTAACTAGGTCCGTCACTAACGGCTCAAATAAAATGAAATATAATATAAAAATGAAATAGAAGAAGCAAAAAAGGCATAATTGTCTTTCTCACAATGTCAGTCACTATTTCTAACAAGACGCTATATGGTGCTGTTCTCACCGAGTTAACTCGCGTCCGAAGTATACAGTAAAAGTCCATCATTTTTGACTGGTAATAGCTAGCTTTTTAATAAAATCATATTTGGTACTGCGCCACATCTTTTGTACAGAACTGGTCGAATACGGAGCAGAAAAAGACCTTCTCAGGGCAATTCAATCCTTGTATGAGGACTGCGTACGAATAAACGGCGGAGTTCAATGTGGGATTGGATTGAGGCAAGGTTGCCCACTTTTGCCAATCTTGTTCACCCTTAATATGGACAGGATAAGCCAGAAAAGCCAAACAGAAAGGGCCGCGAGAGTTGGAGATGTGAAAATAGATTCTTGACTCTTCGGGGATGATATAGCGAGGCTGACGCCCACACAAGTGGACCTACAAGAGTGGATAAATTCCTTCAATGAAGAGTGCACGAAAGTTGGGATAATGATTATTACTACCAAAACATAGTAGTATAAACTAGTAGCATAAATTGTCGAAAAATTCAAATATATAGAGGTGGTATTTTCTAGCGACGGAGGCAAGAAAATAAAATAGGAAAATCGGAGCTACGGCCGGTGTTCTACGTTCTCTATATAGTGCGGTGACAAGAAAATCCAAGCTTAGTGTCTAGACAAAACTGACTGTTTTCAAATCTGTGTCAGGACCATTCTAATATATAACTATTAAATTAGGATCCTAACGGAGAGTGTGAGAGCAAGGATCCAGGCTGCCGAGATGAGTTTTCTAAGGGATGTTGCAAGAGACATACTGATGGATAGAGTGAGAAGTGTCGAAATAAGGCATGAAACCCCTACTCCTAAAGAAAAATCACAAATGAGGTAGCTTGGCCATGTGCTTAGAATTCCAGGGGAATAAATACCAAGAAGAATCCTCTTGGCAACCTCGGAAGAAAGACTGCCTGTGGTTCGCCCTAGGTGAAGCTGGGAGAAGCAACAAAAAATATGTATGAAAACAGAATGGGTCAGGACTGGTTGACTCATGCGAAAGCAGCGCAAGACAGGGGGATATGGAAGCGTCTTGTCGAGTCTTTGGGCCCCCGACCTTACTTGAACAAGGTGTAATGATGATGATTATACAAAATTATGCAGAGTTGATATAAACCCCTTCTTTAGGCAAGAGGACTGGGGCACAGCAAAAATACATACGTCCTGTGCGTATACTTAAGACACATTTATAATGCAATATAATTATTTATTATTGCTTAATTTAATCTCCAAGTAAATAACAAATCGAGCCTTTTCATGTAAAATCCTCATTTTGTAACAAGTCTCGACATATTTATTGAGAAATTATATTTTTAAAATTATTTATTCTTTTCGTAATTGTTGCAAAATTTACAATTTCGTAGTAAGTTTATTAAACAAGTCAAACGTATGGAACCAAAACACGAACCAGGAAATATCTCTACATTTTTAAATTGAGATGCGACCACGGAATACGTCTCGCATCTATATTCTTACTATTCTCAAACTAAGATAAAAGTAGGACTAACTTGCTGGTGTCTTGGAATGGGGCTCGAACCATCGACCACCAGATCGCTAGGCGAGCGTCATGACCACTACACCAACAAGCTACTCTTATGTATATATAGGGTGTACCAGAGCTAGCAGCAGAAACTTGACTGGTAGATTCTAAATGTCTAAATGTCTAAGAGTCTAAAATGTTCAAGCAACTATGACCTAATATCAATAGTTATGGAGATCAAAATTTTGCCTTTTTTTCAATATTTCTAACTTAATTTTTGCAAAAAGTTGGACAATTATTACATTAAATTATTTTGATTATTTAATACACGTCGAATAAAATGATAAAAACCTAGTAAAAATTGAAAAAAGTTTTTTTTTACAAGGTGATTATCATTTTATTTAAATTTTATTGAAGCAAATGAATTTTTCATGATCGATATAAGTTGATGTAATGATAGTTCAACTTTTTGCAAAAAGTAAGTCAGAATTATTGAAAAAAATGCAAACTTTGTTACTGCGTATTTCCATAACTATTGATTTTAGGTCATGGTTGCTTGAATATTTTAGACTCATAACATAGACTAATAACTGGCAGAAATCTATCGGCCAAATTTCTGCTACTAGCCCTGGTACACCCTGTCTACTTATGTCTTTATATTTTGGTGGGCCGTGTTTGCAATATATTTATTGAATTTTCTTGTAAACAAATATATTTTTGATGTAGATCAAGTTTATTAATAATTTTATTATAATTATTTTTTTTACAATATATTTTTAAATAATCAAAAAAAAAATCTAATGAATCTGTATATAATATTGTCAGGAGATGTTATGTTGATAACAATACAATGAAAATATCTGGAACGATTCTCTTGTAATCTCTGGAAAATCCTTCGAAACGTCTCGAAGAAATTTATCTATAAATACAAAGACTTCACGTGACGGTTAACCCACGCGATATATTAGCAACGATTACGCGCAGCGCAGTGTTACCAGCGATAAAAAATAAAATAATTACCTGCCAGGGCGAGAAGTTTTTTTACGAACGATTATCTAACGGAATTTTCCAGAAAGTGATCTAAGCGATAGAATCGATATTGATCAGTGCGAATTATGAAACAGTGCAATAATAAGTCTTAGTATAGGAAATAATCTAGTGACATTTAGTGACTACAAAATTAATAACGGTTTATACTTCAATTTAACTCGTGTCTTGCGTACCTTTTGCGCAGACAATAAATTTTTTAATTGTTTTATTAATTTCATTAGCCTCCCACAGCTACGTCCAGTGATGATATAAAAGAGTGTAATTAATTATAGTTTTTTCCGCTAAATATATATTTTTTTTTAAATTATTCGCCTTCAAACATGCACAAAAGATAACAGATCGCTTCACTGAACTAGCATGTAAAACAAAAAAGGAATGACTTTTATTCTGAAACGTTGTAAATCAAAATAGTACTAATCCTGTGGTTGAAAGCGATAGGGCTCGACGATTGGACTGCGTTATGTATTTCCAGTTAAGTGGGTACTCATTGAAGCGAGATATCAAGTCTCTAGATGCAAGCGCGGCCAATGGTAAATTTGCAATAAAATTGCAAAACGCAAGTTGGACACATTTCCGATGCATTATTTAATAATCTGGTTGTTTTTCAGATTACCTTGTATCAAACTGAATATTAAAAGCATGAAAAAACATATATAAAAAATTGATCTATATTTATAAATTAAGATAAAGTATCACACAGACGAACCTGTTTATACCTGTTTATGAGAAACATATATGGAAGTCTTTTATACGATGGCCCAGGGCTTACGACCTGCATGAGCTGGATAAAATAATCAGTCTACACAATGCAACATTCACCAATTCCATCCTTAAAACATCCATACATTATCAAATTTTTTGAAAGTTGTATATACTCATATGTTCCAAATAGAAAATTTCCGTTTATTTAACGGGACTTATCTATAGTGCTTCACATGGAATAGTATGGATAGATTTAGCAGCTGGTAATGATACCTTTATTATTTTAAATGTATACGAGTATATGATATTCTTCCAAATCATGTAACATATACCACTAGAATATGCCAGAAAATCAATATTTTCAAATTATCTACTTTTTTTTTATAGACCAGGGCATATTTTAAAAATATATTTATTAGTTTCAATAAACTACAAACTAACAAACATTTTTCAAACATTGATTATTTTTGAAATTGACAAATTTCGATAAAATTTTATTTTCGTCAGGACGGACGCCCAATGGACGAGAGCCATTTGCATATTTTATTTTACAGATCAATTAGTGTGCGACTGTCCTGACGTAGAGCAAGCTACATCAAAACCTGTCAATGATAAAAACAGTCGATATGATTTACACAAAGTAAATAATATGTCTAACCTCAAAGATAACAGGGATGTTTTGGTTTTTATTAATTTTAATATTGTCCATTCGTAATATTTTTTTATTACAACTAATTCAAGTTAATGTTTTTTGAATATGCATAAAAAAAGTGATTTGAAAACTCTGAACATTCTTTTTCGCAGCTTTAAATGTTTTTAATTTCTCATCGATGTTTCAAGTAAATCAAGTGAAAATATAGAAAAAAAATTGGACGCCAAAATAGCTCAACGTACCAATTCAGGAAATAAAAATAAATTATGTATTCCTTAGAAAGATTCTCTGAAACTTCTGGTTCCTACTCAGAAGAAATGATAGAAAAATTAGTGAGAAAGGTATAGAGAGAGGGGGACTCACGTCCTGAGCTGACCCAGTAAGGACCATGACATGCTTTTTCCTTGTAATAGCGCTGAGAAATGTAGGATGCCGAGAGAATGGAAGACTGTTGTCAAAAGGATGATTGACGTGCTCGACAGAGGTGACGATTCCCAGTCATAAGGAAACGATTAGGAAAAAGAAATATATTCTTTTCGTTAACATAGTAAACAAAATTTTTAAATATGATGAAAAATATGCAGGGTACGATGAGACTTATTTACGTGGAAATCGAATATAATCATTGGTACTATAGTGTCCGTCAATTTGACCAGCATAAAAACTTTTCCGAGGCTCAAGTGTATAGAGTGCATTTGCTTTGAACAGTATTGTTTAAAAATTAAAGAAAAAAATTAAAAAATAAAATAAAATATTATTGATTGTAGAAGAAAGTTGAAAAGCAAAATAAAAATAATTGTAACATCAGCATCCAATTCCTTTTCAGTTAAACCTATATAATAAATATAAATATCATCATCACTACTTCTACATATATATATCTTCTTCTTCTTTCAGGTGCATTACAAAGCTGCCAATACCAAATCATATTCATCAAGTTTTTTTGGAAATCATGGAAATAGGACTAATCCATTCAAGTGGTCCAAAAAACATATTTTGTCGTATGTTTAGGTAGTTTTAAAATTAATTTTTTCAAGCTTTTATTGTATTCAGTTTAAAAATGACAGCCATTTTTGTTTTACTCCGCACGCTGATTTTGCATTTTTAGGCAAAAACATTTTTTTTATCCTCGGCTTCTTAAATAAACTGCATTGTGTTCAACATATTATATATAGGTTTACAAGTCTATGTTACTACTATTCTTACTATATAACTATACTATATACTTATACTAAATAACTATACTATATAGCTTATACTGCCTAATATGTTTTTGTTGCATGAATTCTTGCAGCCAAAATTATTTTGAACGCGAATGAACAAAAATCAATTCGATAAATACAACTCTTCCATAGTACCGCAACAGTAGATCAATCATAGATTATCAAAAGATAAAATCTGCACACAAAATATATTTATATAAATTTGAAAAATTAAAGAAGTTAATAAATTTGACCAAGTGCGCGTATGAAAATATTCCAAATAAACGGTATTAGATAATATAACTGAGAAAATTCCTATTCCGTGACACCAGAAAGTTAGTCCTATTTTCATAGTATAGGCCATAGTCTTAGTTTGAAAATAGTAAGAATATCGATGCGATACATATTCCGTGTTTGCATTTCTATTAAAAAAAATATATATAAATCAGTATTTACGGGGAATTCTTTTAGAACTGAGACATATTCAAAGCAAAAATTACAGAGGTATTAAAATACAGAGGTGAGTTGAATTTATGCTATATTACTCGGGACTATATTATTGAGACAATCATTTTTTTATAAAAATAAACTTTATGTAAATATAAAATAAATTAATTATATTTAAGGTGTACTTTTTTTGGTACAGCGGTGCGTATCTAAGCGTATTTTTCTTTTGAATGGGAGACACGTCCTATGAATAAAAGCAAAGCGGAAGCTAGGGGAAACTACCCCCGACACAATTGATTAACAAAATGTGTGTAATAAACAAGTGCTCTTCAAAATTAACTTTCGTTCTTTCTTTCCTTTGACCCTTCTGCAGACGTTAGAATATAAACAGCATATTTTTTTCATACAAAAATAGTGAAAAAAAAAATGTCGGGCGCTGTAAACAATCAAATTAAAAATTAATCAATAAATCACATTTAGTTTCACATACGGCTATGGCTTACAAAACAAACATACATGCATTTGTAACCTCAAACCTCACATGATTAACATAAATAAAAAATACAGGACAGCTTATAATCTATGTCAAATACAGCATAGGTATGATTAGTAAATATAAATTTTCTGACTGCTATAAATCGTTGAATTTGTTTTTTTTGGTGCAAACACTGCAAACCATAATAAAGTATTAGAATATTTGTTTAATTAGTGACCATTTGCGAAATGCCAGATCATCACTCGCATATACAGCAATGAAATTATTACTTGTTTTGAATAAGTACAATCAATATGAGACAAAAAATACCATAATAATACCATAATATATATGTTACCATGAACAAAATGATAACGATGCTGTATTTCACAATCTTGCATTGGACATAAAATAGAATATCGTTGAAATTATGTAAAATGGAATGCAAATAATATTACAAAGGACTTTCTATGGATGTAAGATGGATTAATAATACACATTGATACATTTCTAATTGACTTAAAAAAACGATTAATAATCTTAAATTGGACTAGATTTGTAAATTACATTTTTTAAATATAATTGATAGATTTGGCATTAACAGTGTAGAGATTATTCGTGATGATCATTAAATTGTGTGAAAAACTTTGTAACCTATATGTGAGTTTAATAACATTTTTATTTATTGTACAATATTTACTTTTGAAACTTAAGTAGAAAAATATAAACATAATATTAAATTCACAGAGACGTAACAATGTAAAGGTTGCAATATATTTTATTTATTTATATACTACTTATATTATTATTGAGGTTTAAAGTATTGAATTTGCCTTCACTAAATATCCCACTGGAAATAGAATCACAGTTGGTTACATTTTTCCCTGATTGCTTTGAGGTAACAAAAAATGTATGTCACCTACAGTGCGGATGTTTTCTCGTACTGGCTATAAATTATTATTAACTTAAGCGCAAATATTGAACCAAAAAAAATTGTGAACATTACCATGAAGTTACGGTTAAAGGTTGAAGCTAACGAAAGGAGAGTCCTCGTTTCCGATCGCATGTTCGAGTTCTTTCGCTGCGCCGAAATTGCGAGGGAGCCTCAAGTCCCATCAAACGTCATAATACCGTCATAAACCGCAATGGTTCTGTGCATATTACGATAAAAAATCTGTGGAGTCTATTGAGACAGACAATAGACTCCAATGTGAATGTCAACGTTTGATTAAAATTGCTCTAGCATCACCACACTTTTAGCTGAGTTGACTAATTAAATTCTCCTTATTTCTGTAGAATTCTTTAGTTAAAAAATTAATATAATTATACATGTTTCGGGGCCAATAGTCACTTCAAAATCGAAGAAAATGCAACATTGCATATAAATCTGAAAGGAAGAGATATATCAGACTCCGAAAGCTGGACTATATACCACTCCTACTCTAGGCAACTTGAAATAGCAGAAAGGCTTTAGATGTTCGGCAGGAGTTCAAGTGTTCCTGTTTAGGAGCCTCAACAATCATTGAACTTGTATGCCAAGATGTATGGTTATGGTTATGGTCAGGGTTGTGTAATAGGACAGAGTAATGCTAAATTATGTATAATTCCTACTCTAGGCAACTCAAAACAGCAGAAATTCGAATGCTTAGGTGGTCGGCAGGAGTATCACTCAAATATAGGATTGAAAGTTCATTTATTCGTGGTAGCATGGCTGTCACGGACATGAACAGTAAGCTAGAAGAAAGATAGCTGGGAAAGGCACATCACCAAAGATCACCAGACCACGCATTACAGCAGGCAATGTCTGTGGTGCTTCATCGAAAGTTCACCAGAGGAATGCCAAACTTTTGGACGACTCAATGCTCCAAAACCCTGTTGAAAAATGGCCTAGATGAAAGCGACACCGAAGAATCTGCAACCTAATAACGAGAATAGTCGACACCAATAGCCTACCTAAGCAATGAGTTGGGACAGTGCCAGGAAGGAAGATAAGAAGAAGAATATCTCTATACTAATACAAAAAAAAAGAATTTGGATCTGGTTCACAGGGGGTTAAATGCTACGGGAAATGAATTCTATTCATTGGTTCGCTCTGGATTCCTGATGAAATAATTCCACATTTATTTACATCGTCCTCCCTTTTCTAATTGAAACACTGAATCCATATTCCTAATGGTTATTTATTATGTCTACATACTGTATAAAGTCAATTTCTTTTAATTATGATAATAATATTTTAAACAATAATCAATCTATTAATCCTTCACTTATTCGTCTGCCAGGGATAGTGGTAAATCTTGTTATCAATATTTGACCTACTTTCTGAATACGACATTTGCTCTGAAATTTGGCAAAGAGACGTATTCCGAATGACAATTCAGTATTCATATAAAAGTTTTACAAAATCAGTTATACTTCAACACTGACGCGTTATTTTGTCTGACATTACACAATCCGGTGATATTTGTGACGATTGAGTTTTGAGGTTACAGTTGATCACAAGACTTAGTGTGATGAAAATTTAAAAGTAGAAAATAATAGTAGGTTTATTAAAAAAAAAACGTTTATAAAAATAACTTAAAGGAGAAAATATTATTTGTTTATAGCAACAGTAATAAGAGTGCGCATAAATGATAGTAGATTCTTGCCTTAATTGAAGTCAAACATTTCCAACTCTAACAATAATTAACTGGACTAACTCTGTTATACCTATATTCGTCTAATCAAATTTGGTTGAAATTTTATAGGACTCTGTTCTAAAATTTCTATTTCATAATATAAATAAATGTTCACGATAAAAAATTATAGATTATTAACTAGCTAATTCTTCCATTGAAATTTTTGAATTACATCTTGAAGCCATGTTCTGTATATCTCTGACTTAGGAGGTCATGTGTTACGACTACAAAGGGGTCTGACGTTTATTTATGAGATGTTTATCTATGAGAATACTGGTTGAAAGAAACTGACAAGATACGTAAACAGTATTACTTCATTCTCATCGATCTATCTGTTCTAACTGCAGATATCTACTGTTACTTAAAAAAATATTTTCTCGTATTATGATAATTCAATTTAGTTATAAGATTATTTATTTTAGTTATTAATACCTACTTTTTTATAATTATAAAAAGTCTGAAGCAGCAAAAACTCTCAAACGATGCGCTCGAGCGTCGTGATACACTTTATTAGACGCGATACACGTTACGCAGTTTATTTCATTTCAAATTTCTAGTTAATGCAACTATTTGCAGCTGGAAATGTTACTTCCATCATGATATAATATGAAGCTTTAAAATTATTTATTTTTTGTCATATTTTTCAAAAAGAAAGAAATTTAGAAAATACAGTAATTTTTATTTATTTATTTATTTATAGTATTCACTAGTTCACAGTACAATAAAACAAAAAAAACAATCTTGAAATATCCTACGGGAATTCAATTATGAACGACTCAATATATCAATGTAATTTTAGATCTTAAACGCTAATCTAACCAATTATATAAGCAATTAAACAAGAGAAAGATGAAATAAATAAAGTATGACAACAGCAATAAACAAAGTATGAAAATAGTAATAAAAGCAATAAATCAAGAGAAAAGTGAAATAAACAAAGTATGAAAACATTTTTTAAATTAGTTTTTAAAACCACACTACTTATTAAAACAACAGTTTTTAAAACATATTTTAAAGAAAGATGTGGAGAAAAGTAATTGTGACAGAATAGAAAAAAATTGCTTTTCGCAGCTAAAAGTAAAATGTATAGTTTGTAGTTTTTGATAAATATTTTATTGAGATGTGAACCAAGGATGCATCACGGTAAGTCGTATAATCTTAATTTATAATTTAATTAATAATTTTATTTTATTTCTCCAAAGCATCAAGTCATCTAAGAAATATAGGGAAAAATAAATTTAATAGTTGCATACAAGAAGGCAAATCGCGAAAAAAAAACGAAGAAGACGGGTGGTAATATAAGTATACAAATATGTATAATCTTATTTGCTTGTGCCACACTCACTATCGATCTTTACTTCAAAGCCCTATTTCTTAGGTCCTAGTTCGATTTGGGCAACCATCTTTTCAAGAACACAAGATACAAGCAGCGGCAGCATAAATGGGATATCTTCGTGGACTGACAGATGTCTCAAGGAGGGAACGAAAAGGGAATATGGTATTCAGAGAACCCTTAGAAAGTGACCCACTTCTGCTCTCCTGATAAAAATCTCAGAAAAACTGCCTATTGGCTCTGCCATCTCTTAAAGATCTCAATTCATTTCATTCAATTCATACATAATTTAGTATAGGTATTTAACTTTCAGTTTAGCAATGAAATTTCATTTAGGTATATTATATTTATTTTTACATGAACATGTTTTTAAAATTGACGATCAAGTATAGGCCGCACATTTAAAACCTCTTATATTTTTGATAACAAAATTTTAGAAATAAAACTTCACTGATGTACCCAATATTTATTTAACTGTAACTGGTTTCGGATATTTTATACGAACCATATATTTTTCCGAGAAACGATTCTCGATGTTTCGTTGAAAACATACGGCTAGTATAAAATATGTCTAACGACCCTAATAACAACCTTAACTCTTTAATAATATTTATTTTTTAAATAAACGCGTATTTTTTTAATTTGGGTATCACGTACAAGGCGCACATTTAAAACCTCTTATATTTTTTTAAGATATGTACTTATATTATGTTCATTACGTATTATACATATCAAAATATATTTTTTTAAGTAGTATTTATTCAAAATAATTATAAATACATAAATAAATAAGTTATTTTCTCATTTTCTCTCTCTTAGTTCCTGGCCTCACGGCTGAGGATCGTTGTAGTTTTTTCTGCTTTTAGAGGGAGAACTGTTTTACTCCACTCTTCGAGATCATTTCTTCTATCCGTCATGCTGAAGTCATTTATTTTACTTTTGAATATTCAAATTCAGTGTTTAATTGAGCATGGTTTTATTGAAATTTCAAAAGTTACATTAAAATAACTTCTCTTCTAAAGCATAATCTGATATACTCTATGTATTCTGATATATTACTGACGACTTGATTTTAACTTATTATATCGTACAGAGTCTGCCCATTTCTTCAGACTGAACATAGTGGACAGTTCGATGTGAGAATGTGGTGCGGAAGAGGAGATCCTTAATCGTATGTTTTTTGCCGCACATCTCTGGACTCTAATACTCTTTACAGTTAGCTGATCAAGGATGAGTTTCAACTCTCAACCAATACCAATTTATCATCTTCTTCCTGTTTACTCGCCAGATCTGATAGCTATAACATAAAAATTTTTGTACGAAAATGACATAAATATATGATTGATTATATCCGTTTTTAGAAACACACAAGTTCTTAACCCGTTAAATGGCATAAGTCACTTTTTCAGGACGGATCGCCTAGTTATAAGAAGAAGAAGAGTCCAAACATTAAATTTCAGCTTATATTTCTGGTAGAATTATAGAAATATTGAAAATTCTAAAAAAAATCGAACATAAATAAGTAACTTCTTCTTTCTAAAAATAGTTTAAGTTTTAAATTTTTTTTCGTGCTAGAACCATTTTATTATTTTCCATATATTATTTTTTGTATTTTTACTATCTTTATTACGATATTCGATTTTAATTTGATAGTATGCTTTGTAGCCTGACAAACGGACCATTAGCCCTGAAACATGTTGATATTTTCAATATATAAGTGGTGAAAACAAAGTAGGTATATATATATTTTTTTAAATAGAGCTGCGAACACGGAGTTCGTGTCACATAAGTATTCTTACTATCCAAACTAAGCTAAACGCTTGTGCCAT
Organism: Agrypnia vestita; assembly: GCA_016648135.1. Lineage (NCBI taxonomy): Eukaryota > Metazoa > Arthropoda > Insecta > Trichoptera > Phryganeidae > Agrypnia > Agrypnia vestita. Next base: position 61,882 of record JADDOH010001686.1, on the reverse strand, counting down.
GAAAATAGGACTTAATTGCTGGTCTGGAGTGAGGTTCGAACCCGCGACCTTTAGATCACGAGGTGAGAGTCCTAACCACAAGACCAACAAGCTACTCTTTATATAAATATTATTTATATAATTATTATATTTATAATTAAAATATAAATAATTTTTTGTCTTAGTCTATCATTATGTTGTTTTTTCCTGAGGATAGTGGGGAATATTTCTTCTGATTTTGTGCAAAAAATGTGAGGCTACAGATTTCTAAAGCATTTTTTGCAATTTTTTTTTGTGGTTTTGTTTTGAACAAAAGCGAAATAAAGTGTTTTAAAGTGGTCGTTAATCGCTGTGGCCCCATTTTCCCCAGAGATTCTATGTTGATATTTCTGTATCGTGTAAATTTAGAGGAAGAAATTCTGGGTAGGTCGGATCAAAATAAACAAGCTTCTGAAAATGGAGTCTTGTGGTGCCGACATTATAATATAATTAAGCACATCGTGTGGAAGCGTGTAATTACTTAATTGCCCGGGCTACACAATATATAAATAAGCCAGATGAAATGTGTATGTACATAATAACATACTAATGCTGTATTTTATGGTTGGACGGTCAATGTGCCTACTACATGAAAAAATCAAGGATTTATTGGCGTATTTTTTATCTGTGTTCAGTTCAGTGGCGATTAATTGGCGTGTTTTGGTTAGGTGGCATTTTATTATCTTACAACTTTTTTATTTTTTAAGTAAAAAATATTTTATTGTAAATTTTCAATAGTAGATAATCGTCATACAATATTAAAAACTAAGTAGACAAATAAATTGGAAAGATCAATATTTATATATAGAAAAAAATATTTGTGATGTTTATAGCGTGAAACCATCGTTTCTTTCTCAGTATGGACAGACAACAATTGTTAAAAAAAAAATATTTGGATGATTTAAATCAAAAAAATATTAATTATATATAAATTTAAGATATATCAACATAATTGCAATGACTTTTCAGTATTTTATTTATTAGACATATAAGTAAAACAACACGTTTTTTTTTAATATTATAAAAAAACTAAAATACCTTAGAAATAATATTTTTTTTAAATTTGTAAATCTTTTTACAGAGACAAGAGACATATTTGAAAAAGAAAAGAAATGATTGGAATGGCATTGAAATTTAACGTATACTAAAAATAATAGAAGCTTTTGATAAGATAATTTAGAAATCTTCCTCATCACTTAGCGTTATATTATAATAATCCATATCCAATACAATCCAGTGTGTAAAAATTATTCAAATATATTCTCCATTTTAATGATCCTTCAAAAATGAGGCTATTTGTCATTTGCATTCTTTGTATTTTTACTTTATGGAACAACCATCATGAGCCATGCATAAATTTCGATACCACTTCAAAGCCGGTAGATGTTAAAAACAATATATGTGTTTTAAAGAACAAACTGTAATTTTTTTTCAACCGGGATGACACAATTGTTACTTATTAAATTATTGCGTTTTCATAAAAAAAGAAAACAATAAAATTAAACTCCTAATACAAATTTTATTTTATTTTAGATGTGTGTATATATATATATATATATATGATGAATAACTAGATATAATAAAGGTAGCATGTTTTTTTTTAAATTTGTTCTCGAAATATAATTTTTTTCATATCGTATTAATGTATCTTCTGGTTTTGAAACAGGTTGACGTCAACATAATTAAAAATGTACAAATCCAGATTATATTTAAATTAATTAATATAATTTAAATTCTGTACGACATTTTATCATTCACAAATATTTAAATATCGGTATTTATCTACGCACCCAATTAAATGAGGATGTTTTTTAAGTTTATATCGCTAACTCAGATACTGCATAGTAATGAGCTAATTTGTATGTGTGCTTTTGCCGACTGAAATATGTGGTTGACTCTTTTACTTTTAAATTTTCCAGTCTGCCTAAATGGTACGTATAGAAAATCAACCCAAATTAAGAGTTATCAAATAAAAAAATTTTGACCCAAAAAACATATTGTAATTGAGCGACATTTTCGAGTTTCAATTCCACGTTATCCCTTAATTAAATTTTTAAAAAATACATTTTTCTTTAACGTTAAAAAAAATTGATTTAAAAACATGATTGGACATAATTTTTAAGAAAAAAAAATTGTATAAATGACATTAAATGTTTTTAACGTCAAATGGTTTCGATACCGCTGTTTTCTCGTCAGGGTGGAAGCATACTAATTGCCCCATAAAATAAAAGGGGCAAAAAAATCAATCGTCAGTTGAGAGCGCTGCTCTTATCTTATTGGGCTTCTCCCTGAAGAAAATACAGTGGTATCAAAACTGATCGACGTTTAAAATAATTAGTATGGACTATACAAAGTTTGATAGTTAACTGAAATGAATATTGAAATTTAACTTGTAAATTATTAGTAGAATATTATTCACTTGTCCCAGTTTGACATTTCTGAAATATCCAAGAAATGTCACAAATGATCACTACAGTACGGACCAGTGTACACTAACGGCTCTTGGCATCCGGATAATCATTGATTCACAAACGTTACGTTAACTGCTACATTAACTTCTGATTGAATGCTAACGAAAATCGTCGAAATACAACATAGCTTATTGTGAAAGCAATACATAATGTTATATCAATTTAGGTATTAACAATATCATGTTTTAGAAGTTCAAAAGCAATATTGAAATAAATAAAACAATTTTTGGTATTGTATTTAAGAACATATTCTTATTGTGAAGTTGCAATTTTAGAACAAACTTCTGTGGATTTTTTAACCAAATTTATTAATCAATTAGAAAAGGCATACAGAAAAATCAAATCGACGAAAATATATCTGGCTGCTACCGAGATTCGAACCACGGATCTCCTCCTATTTGGGGCAGGTGGGTTAACCAGTGACGCCACAGCGGCCTCGTACATTTCCATCAATATATCGACCTTCTGTGTAAGTCTGTTTGATTTAGCTGTATGTGTTTTCTAATTGAACAATAAATTTGATTTTTCAAATGTTCAAAATAATACTGACCAAAAATTATTGCATTTTTACATTGATAAAATCAAATTTGAAAACAGTTTAAAAGTAGCAGATCAATATTTACAGTTACAGATAAGTTTAAATAGCGGACATTATATACGAACCCAACATTATCGATTATAGTTCGGTCGACCAATGGTTGTGTTGGGATTCGATTCTCGACATTTCGCTGGAGTAGTAACACAGCATCTTTAGAGGTTACTCTTTCGCCGCGGGATCAAGGACGTACACCGAAAAAGCAAATTGTTCTGAAGACGCTGTGATATGAATCCACCGAAACATTCAAATAAATTTTCTTCGTGTGTTTTCATATTTCTTGATGTTAATGGAAACTGAAAATAGTCGCGTTGACCTACAAAATCCAAACAACAAAAGCTGTGTGAATTTCAAGATGTAAATGAGTACTTTTCGACAGGTTTTAATGCTTGCCAGAAACAACTTAAGAAAATTAAGATTTATATGAATGACTAAAGTTATTGTAATAAATTACAACTTTTTTTGTATTTATTTATCAGTGTTTTGTTGATTTTGAAATATGTTTTATGATGTATATTTTACAAATAAAAATATATTAGGTCTTTACCTGTATAGAAATTTATTTTTTCCAATGCTGGCTAGTTTGAAGTTCGATATCTTGCATTCGACATGGAATTTCAAATTCAAATGAATGTCACATTAAATCTATGACATTGCTTTTTAGAAATTCATTTGTTTTCTTGCCGTTTGTTTTTTTTTTTGATGTCGGTGTATCTGCGACAATGAAGAAAGCAAAAATTTGCAATATTTTCAAACATGAGTTCCGTCGTGGCACTTATTTTGCACGGACTGAATTTTTTTTAAGGACCGCATAACGTAAAATTTTGACTTCGACAGCAGGAGACTTTAATCAGTAATGATGAATAGAAAGCTATGGTGAAAACATATTCATCTCAATCTTGATATTAATATTGCTTAATTTGCGTCAAATTGGGAAATTAAAGAAGCTCTATTATTACAGTAAGAACTTACTGAAGAACAACGACAAACTCGCGTCGAGGCTTGCCTTAATTTGTTGAGTCGGCATGTCAATGAGGGAATTCTAAATCGAATTATTACTTGTGATAAAAATGGATCCTACGTGACAATCGAAAACGTTCGTTGCAATGGTTGGACCCTGGGGAGGCAGTCAAATAATGTCCCAAACACAAATTTAGTCAATATAAACTGCTTGTGACTGTATGCCAAACCTGTGCCGGCATGACTTATTGCAGCTTCTTGAGATCTGTCACAACAATTACTGCAGAGCTATATTGTAAAAAATTGAAAACCATGATGAAAAAGCTCGGTATCGAAAAGACGAGACTTGTCAATTGCTTTAGTGCACTACTTCTCCACGACAACTCTCGTCCACATACTGCACAGCGCAGTGGACCGCCTTAAAATTACAGGAGCTTTGACTGGAAACTCTCCGTCACCCACCTTATTCGCCAAACCTTGCACCTATTGATTTCCATTTTTTCGGAACAAGTGAAAAATTTCAAATCCGATGAGATGATCAGATCCGAATTCATCAATTCATGTTCCCAGGATTTCTATTGCAAAGGATGCTTTTGCTGAACGTACTTCCAATAAAATGGCAAAACTTTTTCCATTCCTTCGATTAATGAAATATATATATTATTCATTAAAAAAAGTTTGAATTTATCAAAACAAAACGACAATTTCATAGGTAAGAACCTTATACATATTTATCGCATAATCTACAACATAAATAAACTGATTGATAATAAATATCACATAATATAGAATGTAAATAAACATAAATTGTTGAATCCTTACCCCAGAATATGAGAAATATATTAATTCAACAGAACGAAGTTTCGCAGTTATAGTATGTTTAACCAAACAACGTAGAAAGGCTGCTTAATTTATTTTAAATTGAAATGCGAAAATGGAATACATGTCACATCAATATTCTTACTATTTTCAAACTAAGCTAAACGCTTGTGCTATGAAAATAGGACTAACTTACTAGTCTGAAGTGAGGTTCAAACCCGCGACCATTGGATTACGAGGCGAGTGTCCTAACCACAAGACCAAGGAGCTACTCTTTCATGTTCATACAATTCAATGCTCAATCGTATTTGTAGATCGTCGATACTGAAGTATCTTTCGCCGGAGTGGTTTATCTAAACATCCAAGCAAGTAATTACCCATCTAAAATCTGACCGCTTCCAATTAACCCCACTACCGCTCACACCTGCGGGACCAAATCCGCTGTCGATTTCGTTTTACCACGTGGCTTTGGACAAAGTTCGCCTGCAAAACCCCGCAATTAATTATGTTCGTAGCAAAATATTTTTCATTCTCAAAGTGGAAAAGTTCTCTTTTGAGATCTATTTTTGTTTTATATGGTATACAAATATATTTTATAAATGAGAGATATCGACAAAAAGGTTTTGTCGTTATACAAAATTTTTGAGTAGGGTATTCTGCGTAATTGATAAAGTTTGAGCTGGTTATATTGACATTGGTATACTAAAAGAAAAATGCAATTATGTGTACGTCGAACAGGTATTACTTCGTAAAACTTTTAGTGTTGAAGTTATTTTATATACAATGAATTTACAAAGCCGTAAAGATTATAAAGATCTTCTGGGGTAATGTAAAATATAATAATTTTATTATTTTTTAAAAATGGTTTAGATTTCCAATAGATATAAAACAAAAAAATATGAAAATCCTCTAGCTGGAAACAGATGCTTCTATAGCTGTATGTTACTGTTGAGAGGAAAATGCCAGTCGATAAAATAAATTTCTAATTAAAAAAGGGCAATTGTTACTTATGGTTTCGAAATGTGATGCTGGAGCCAAAAATGAGTTCTTGAACGCAAAATACGCAAGATGTTTAATCGCAATCACAATATGGTATCATTGTATGGAGTGGAGTTTACAAAACATCAACAAAGCATCTAGGAATAAATAAAAAAAAGATAATTAAAATAATTTGTATTAAAAATAGCGACTATCACAATGCTTACTTGTATTTAGCTTTTCTAGTACCTAACAAAAATATACCTCTTTATAAAAAAATCTCAATAATGCAAATTTTTAAAATAAGTTATAAAAGTTCAAAGCAACTCAAAATCACTTTTATTATTAGGCAGTGAATATTTTATCAATCTCCCCCAGTCCATCCGACATACTTATGATCCAAAAAAGTTTCTTTTTTTAATGAAAAAAATCGTGTCATCTCGTGGAGACCACAAAATGTATGTTGTCATCTACATTTTACATTTTATCATTTTATATATTTTCTTTTAGTGCATTTATTATTATTGTATTGTTTTATCTCTCTGCCTTCTTTACATTTAACATTTGTTATTTACATTTTTACATTATATATTTTTTTCTGTACTGCATTTGTTTTAATTTTATACTAACTAGCTTACCCTACCCGGGCGGCTTCGCACGCGTAGATTTTTTGTAACTTTTAGTCATATTTTATCAATTTGTGTATTAACATTAACATATAGATATATGTCGTCGTGAACTTCTTTTATAGAGCTTTTTATATTCTACAGTTTCTCTATAAAAAGTATTTAAATATCTCTTACCCTTAAGGCAGCGTTCTTAAAAAACGCATCGCTCAACCATTTTTTTGTGAGTTTAGTCGTAAAATAGGGAACCACGAAAATACCTTTTATTAAAATGGGATAATATACAGCCTATATCTACTTTGAAAGTTGATTTTATATGAAAGAATTTTTGAAATCGGATAAGTAGTTTCGAAGATTACCTCCTACATGAAAACTTTACCTCTTTACCTATTAGTATAGATTGGAAAAAGATGTTATAACCATGTATGTATCTACTCTCTGCATATATATTATACTCCTTTGCTATTCATTAGTCCTAGGCTTTTATAGAGGAGTAGAAAATGTATATTTTGGTAAACTGTATCTCAATTTATTTATAAATACTATTTAAAATTACAGAAATTAATATTAAAAAACAAAGAAGATAATCACCTCCAGGATACCCCAGCATAAGCGTTTTAGATGCAAACCACGGTAGTGGTGGTCTGACTAAATAGAACCGGGATGGAGCTGGATGGGAAGATCTGGCAAGTGTGGCGAAGTTGAAAATAACAGTCAAGCGAAGAACAAAAAAAGTAAGAAATAGAGTAATTCCCTGAGTTATAAAAGCAATGTTTTCATTAAACCTTTACGTAACCTAAATTTTCAGTCGAAATTTCGAAAGTACTTTAGATGACGAGCAATTTTCTCGCGGCTTCTTTTATATATTGTATGTGGATGGATACATTTTTGTATGAAAAATTAAACATTAAAATATATTCATTAAGTTTTATTTATTTTAAATACATGTATCTTTGTAAGTGTCGACGGCACTAGAAAGAGAGGATAACTGCGGAGGATGTGGCACGATCATATTAACCAGATTCTGGAGGATGGTCCTGTTAGAAAACTCAACAATCGTCTAGCTTGTATGCGAAGATGTATGAATATGGTAGGAACGTGCTGTGAGAACTTAACAGCATGGTTTTATGTAGTTAAGAATATATTATACTAAAAAAATCGATTTTAAAAATATATCTCATAATATTCCTATCACAATTATAATCATATTTTAATATTAATAATATTCTGTCACATAAATATTTTATTTCCACAAAGCGCGCCTGGAATGTGGATCAGGCGAGAGTTGTATGTCAAGACAGAAGAGTGTGGCGCTCCATACTCTCTGCCTTCCCCCGCCGAGAGATTGAGTTATGCTAAGTAAGAAAGTATGTCTTTCGAAAACGATACTTACTTAATTATTTAATAAATTTAAACATTTACAAACTACAGATTTTTTAGAACTGAAGAAAATTAGTCTACTTTGTGGTGTAAAGCATTTTGTAGAAGTACCTACGAATACTGATAATAACTTTAAATAAATAAAACGGAAATATTGACTTAATTAAAAAATTTAATAATGTAACTTGGGGCGATATTTTAATCTCATTCTGATTTAACAATTGTATAAAATGTGGGGCGGGGGTATTAAACATTTAAATCGTAAGCCATTTTCTAATAAACAAAAAATTTGGTCACACTCGATAAAAAGGTACATTAGATTACAAATGGATTTATAAATGTCGAAATACCCTTTTTAAAATGATTTCTCTCTCATGTTCTGTTCTCATGGCATGGGTTAATGCGTGATTCACTGCCAAGTGACCGTAATTCCTTCTGTGATTCTTTGAAAATACCGCTCCCAGGATGTGCTTTAAATCAAGTGAACTTTTTAGAAAACCTTTTATTAAAGCACTTTGTTATGTTCACCATGGATAAAGGACAATGTTGCCAGTATAATACACAGGATTCTGTTTTTGCACGATAGACACGTTCCACAGAATACCGTGTAAATATGCAGCAAAATGTAGAAAAATGGCAGATAGGTTTCATTGTGTAAAATTCAATCCGGGAAAAATAAAATTCGTTCTTTTTTAATAAAATGTATCACTCCTACTATCATAACATAAACGAACCTATTTACGCTCAATTGGTACAAAATCACTTTCATCACTTACCAAATTTACAACATCTCTCGTTTTGAACTAACATTCTGTTATAAAAACACATTCTTATTGCGAAGTTGGAATTTCAGAACAAACTTCTGTTAATTTTAACACAAAATTTATTAATCAATTAGAAAGACTCGCAGTAAAATCAAATCAACGAAAAAATATTTTGGCTGCTACTGGGATTCGAACCCGGATCTCCTATCTATCCGGAAAAGTGTGTTACCATTACGCCACATCAGCCTCGTACCTATCTGTCAATATATCGATCTGATTTGTAATAATAAAAATAAAATAAAAAAAACGAGACGTTTAATATGAAGATTGGTATATTTTCGTGTATCTTTCTCAAAGTAAATAGCTTTATTTGCGGTATCCGATGTCTGCAATACCTTTATAAAAGGGATTAATTTTTTCAGTGCCTTCTTATTTGGGCGCGGGCGGTCTGGTTTGACAGATCTTCGTTCTGCCGCAAAAGTAAACCTCAAAATTCTCGTGTTTCGATTAAAATTATATCAAATAAGTCCTAATGCTCTTTTAAAAAATTTAAATTCTAGAAAAAAGATTATTTCACACCACCGATGTATACCTATGCTATTGCTATTTTTGGAATACGGATTATACCTACATAGACTTCGCAACTGGTAGTCATATCTTTTTATTTTTAAAGTGGAATATTAAGCAATATTCTTTTTAGTGTATATGTGGGGTACAAAAGCAAAGCCAGCAATATCCAAAAAAAAATGTTTTGAATGCTGTCACCAAAGATAACAAATTTAAAATGAACTGAATCCATCACTTGCAAAATCATGTTTCCTATAAATTTATAGCCTATGTTTCCTATAAAACTTCGAATTCAGTACATTATAAATAAATATTCCTTGATAACTGCATTTTTTTTTAATATTGCTAACTTTGCTTTTATACCCCAAATATATATACAGAGATTAAGCTATAATATTATATATCTCTGTGAGACAAAACCCTGAAATTATGTTTTCAGAGGATACATGCAACAATATTATTAAAACATTAACTTCGTTGTAACATAACTTACGTTTATTATTCAAAATAAAAAACTGACTTTTAAAAATATTTGTATCCACACGAAGGGACCATCGGTTCCGAAACATGTTGATAATTCAATAAATAGTGGTTTTATACAAAATTTTAATAATTTTATTTTTATTAATTTTTAATCAACGAATCGACATGGGTAATTTAAATCTGTATTTCAGGATTTGCAATAACTTTTTCAGTATTTTTTCTATATTAATTATTAGAATAATCATTAACTGACAAGATTAATGTGAATAAAAATATGTAAAAGTTATCTATTTATTGAGATTTCTTTTTCAAACTTTTACAGACATCATTTTCATAAAATAAAACCTATAAACCATTTTAAATAGGCCTAGAATATTTTTTAAATGAAATCTATGCATAATTCAGATTAATTGTTGAATTAAGATCATCTGAATCAGTTTGTTAATGAAAACTGTCCATTATCTGATAACATATATTGGGCTTCCATAAAATCATTTTTGTCCACATACGTTGATATATTATCATATCTACATCTCCTTAGCCTAGGGAAGGTCCATGACCCAAATACTTGATAAGGAACTTCCATCTTCAGCTGTTTTACGCTGCTTCGGCATTGAGTGACCGACCAAGGTAAAAATTTGTCTTCATACAATCTTCTTTTTTGTTTGTCCCAGCTTAGTTTACCGCCAGCCACCTTCCCTCTAAAATTTCCAATACGTATTTTCAGTTACTACTCATGCATTCCCAAGGCGTGTCTAAGCCAGCTTAATTATGATTTTTTTATGTGTAGAAGTAGGTGCTCCTTGTATATAGGTGTCCCGCTTCTCCCATAAGATAACTCATTTCGGTATCTAGTGTGTGTACGTTTTGTATGTGCTTATATACATAAGTACATTTCAATATTTTTACACGGTTTACAAATTAAAAACTACATAGGTATGTAATATTTATGGATGTGCAATACATCCATATAAATTTTACCAAGTAATATATATTCCGATTTGGTTAAAGCAATAACACTTACGAAGCTTTAAAAATAAATATTATCTTTATGTTAATTTTACGCAACGCGAACGAAAAACTATTAAATATTGAAGTGTTATTTTTTACGCTCTATCGTTAACAAGCCGACAATTTAATGTATTTTTATTGTTTTTCGTTTACGAATTCGGCCTTGTTTATCAATAAATTTCAATGCCTCACATAAAACTGTCTTCTTAAATATGAAAAATTTTGTATTCAGAATTAGTTTTCTTTATTTTTCATCCGCAATACAAAATGTTTACCCACCACACTTTAGTTATCGAAATAGAGATTTTCCTGCATGAATAAATATCTTATTTGTCATTACTTACTTCGAAAACTCATTTTAGTTTTCAGTTTTTTATGAGACTTTTTTTATCTGCGTAGTTATTATTTGCGTAATCGACAGCGTGCATTATTCTATGAACAAGCAGAACGGATATTGGTCCCGCAGTAAGTCGGTGGGAAATAAGGAAGAAAATGAGGTTTGTGGAAGGATAAAACTAGAATGGGGGTGCGGAGGGGTATGCGGAACGATTGTGGACTATAATCGAAGGAAAGAAACATTAATGAAATGGCCATCGTAGAAAAATTGATGTGTTAATTAAAGTTTTAATAAACTAGAAAAAAAACAAAACTAATGAAATGTTTGCAATACTTAATAAATAAAACATCAATTTTGAACATTATTTTTAGGATCTGGGGCAATACAGGTGAGATCTTCTCTATCGCTGGCTACCCTTCCTTTGGCTATTTAGCCGCTCTCCGTGATATAAAAAATCATACATTAAATGCCGCATACCTTCTCCAAATTTTGCATAATTACTCTTTACAACTTTGACGACAGTAATGTAACTCCACCCCAGCTGCCTCCAACTCCCGAACACTTTTACCGAATAAAAAAACCCCTGGACATAATCTTATTGAATACATCATAATTATCGAAGGCTGTTCCTCTCCCTAAGTTCGTATCATAATTTATAAATCATTTTGAATCCCAGGAATTGCCACATGGACCGCCACCGCAGAGTAGGTTTATTATCTGTTTCACTGAGGTAGATGATAATTTAAACCAAGCATGCTATTCCTTGGGGATGGCATGACATGAGCCTTATTAATCTACAATTTATTCCGAAATATTATTCTCTGAAGGTGTTTGTTACGTTATGTTTAAACTTTTCTAAGGTATATTACAGTTTTAAAAAAATGTATGTGAGCTTGCGCAGAAATCTCTCGTGAGAGCCATACTTTAAAAAAATAAAGTGTAAAACTAAATATTATATTTAGTACTAATACAAGTTGAAAATATATCCATAAATGACAACATTCTAAAAATATTTTTTTAGAGATAATGTTATTAATATGTGCTATTAGACACCATCGTTTTCAAAATGCTCACAAAACTATTGTGATTTTTATAGTTTTAATTTTTATTTTAGTTAATGTTTATTTTATTTTATTAAATTTTTACATTACAAGTACGTGGTTCAATTCAATTAATTAACCAAATTGAAATCCTGCCAAATAACAACGAATTTTTTGCATTAGACATGAATGTATTGCAGCAGTCATTAATGAGTTGAGTTGAGTTTATAGAGATTATAGTATCGACTTAATAATTTTTATTCCAGGGCTATGGAATTGTTTGAATTGGAATGCTACGCCTTTTGTACTCTAATAACAAGAAAAAGTAGCCAAAAGAAGAAAAATTCTGAGATTGAAGATTACCCTGGCATGAAAACTCATCTTGAAGATGTCGAATCCTATGTATGTCTAACAAGAACATAAAATATCTCCGCAGGGAGGCATATGTCGTAGATCAACATGTATTCTGTCTTCCTGGTCAACATGTATTCTGTCTTCTTCTCCTTATTTAAGATCCTTGGTCTGTATTGACAGGTTAGTCCTGGTCTTATGACGAGGACGTACAGCTCTCTCTCCATCTGTTTGGTGGTCTCCCTGGTGGTCGGCACCTCTCTGGAATCCCGCGCATCACGGCTTTGGGAAGTCTCGTCTGGTCCTGTATTATGTATTCTGTATATATATATTTTTATTTTTACTTTAATTGTTATTACATATTAATATTATATCAAGTACATATACCTGTACAAAAACAAGTTGTTACAAAATATATTGAATATTTTTTCAAACTTTCCTTATCTAATCATAGATTTTTCAAGCGAGACTTGCATAGTATTGGGTGTTAACATAAGTCGTGTTTGTTTCTTCCAAATGAAGAGTACAAGGAGATACAAAAAAAATTAGCAAATGTGTTCTTCTACTAAAGTATTCTACTTTATTATTTACAGCTTCTTGCTAATGTTCTCCAACTTTTCAGGTGTTTCTACGATAACAACTACCCAGTCTTGACTCGTCATTCGAACAGGAGTTATTGAAAGTGCTCCCAATTGCCTACTTGACATTCCAATTTGAATGCCTGTTTGAGCCTTCTCCGCGTGTGCTCTTCTATTTGGTTTTTCTTCTATCTCCTGGTGTGGTGACTTCCTACATAAAATCCTCTACACAGCTATAAAAAAATTAGTTGGCCTTCATTCATCAGTGCATAAAAGCGTTTGTTTATTATGAAATTGATTTCCGATGATTGTTATATTATTGCAACAATTGAATGAAAGCACCAAACTCTGAAAATATGCGAGGTGTTTGGCTTATTTGTTTGATATTGTTCCTAATGATTAAATATGGATCAGAATGCTTTGTATTATACAATAATATGATACGGAAAATTAATTGGAAAATTTGAAAGGCTGAAAATTTGTGAGCTTTTCATTTGTTTACGTTTAATTTTACAGTAATTATTTTGAAAACTATTATTTTCTATTGCAATCATAATTATAACAGGTAAACTAAATATTCAAAATAATCTCTTTTTGGGTTCAAAAACCGGTAAACAAGGATATTTTTCTGTACTGTTTATTACTTTTATTATTACTTTTGTAAATGGCATGTTAATAATATGTAACATTTATTGATACATTTAATTCAATTGATTTTAATTGTTCTTTTTTAGAATACACTGTTTGACACAATTGACTTCGATCTAGTTTAGAAGACAGTGGACGGACATCTTGTACTTAATCAAAACCAACAATATAGTGTTAACATTTTAAAAAAAGTAATTTTTTTTTGATTAACTACAGAAATGTGCTTCAACGCGATTAAATAAATTAAATAAAAAATATTCAGAAAATATTTATATTTTAACTCGAGGAAAATAGATTGCTAAAGTTTTATTAAGACTCTTCATCACAGGCGTACATAACCTACTTGCAAATCCAAGTCAGAAATAATGTTCGTAGTTACACTACGGAATTTAATAACACTTTTATTAAAAATGAAATCCCAGAATATTGAAATGGTTCATTGGAAGTATTATCTCAGAAAACACCGCTCAATGGGGTATTGTACGAAGGAATTTTATAAAGAAATCATTGGATTTATTTTTTCGCTTCATTTGAAAACACTTAATTAGTTGGTAAAATATTATCGTATCATATTTAAAGATGTCACGGGTTTGCTTCCTTGGGACTGCGGAACTGTCACGATAAAAATGTTTTTCTCGATGACGTCGTCCCACTTACATACAAGTTCGGGTTTCCAGATGTTTCGCGAATTTAATTGAACTCTCTTTTGACTGCTTATTCTACGTATATATTGTATTATTAATTAAGATTTTTGATATATTAGATAAATAGTATATTACGAAATTATCATTGTTTATTAAATTAGGTTATACTACCTATATGATTGTTAAGTGATTATCCCTCACCACATACAAGAATCATAATTCTTTTTGGTGAGGTATAACATATATAAAAAATGAACTGTAAACATTTTTTAGGTATCATTGTAATAAAATATTATAGGTATATATTATCAATTCAATTTATTAAAGGAAAATGATAATGTAATATGAATATGCGCCCCTCTCTGATATCTAGGCGCCCTTCGTTGTTCGATGTATGAAAGCAGGTATGTCGATGTGTATGCAATATGAGATGAGTATTATTAAGTGTTGCAACTAGTAAGGTACACAGCTAATATACAAAAAAGCCACTCGCTGTTTGATACTGAAATTTACTAAATAATTTATTTTCATATTTAATTACTAAATGGAGAGGTAGTACGTGCGTATCACTGCCGATGTGACCAATGCCGAGGAGATAATGATAATCGATGTCTATATATTTTATTTTATAAATCAGTTAATGTGTGTCCGTCCTAATGAAGATAATACGATATCGAAATCGGTTACGGCGTTAAATCAATCTAATAAGTTGTGTGGTAAAGTTTGGTAACTTTTGTTTCTAACTTGTAAATTTTCTAAATATAGTAACTTTGTTGTCTATATGGAATTAAAACTTGAGATAAATAGAGTGTGAGATAAACTCAGCGGGCGGTTCAGACAACATGCAAAGGTGCTGCACCAAATTGCACGTTCTTGATATTTTTGTACTATTATTTTATTATAATATAGAATAGAATTGAAAAATTACAAATGAGGTGGCTTGGAGGTACTAAGAATGCCAGAAGAACGAATACCATGAAGAATCCTCTTGGAAACTCCAGAACGAAGACGGCCGGTGAGTCGCCCCAGATTAAGCAGGGAAAGGCAACAAAAAATGTATATGGAAACAGAATGGGTCTAGACTAGTTGACTCATGCAGAAGCAGCGCCAGGAGTAGGAGTAGTCGAATAAGGTCAATTAAAAAAAAAGTGACCCATAAAAACCAAGTTTTTATTATACTCCCTTTCTCATTTACTAGTTGAAACATTTTTTTCGCTTAACCTACGCGTTGGGCTTCGGTCGGGCGACGCTACGAAAGGGAGTAATAAAAAAAATACGAAAATCCAAAATTATACTAGAACCAGGTTTCGCGTCTACCAGACGCGTTGAAATATTTTTATACAACTTAATAAGTTGTATGAAAAAACCATTCAAAATTTTAAAAATCCAAAAATGTACTAATTTTTTTTAACGAAAATTTGATAGATCTTCTTGGTCGTCGTCACGAGTCTGCTTGCAAAGTTTCAGCTCGATTGGATCACGGGAAAGGGGTTTAAAATGGATCCAAAGTTTTTTCGTCAGACAAGAAGACAAGCGGACGCCACGAGTTATAATATAAAGGGAGTAAAAATGGTTTTCTATTCATTAATTTTCCGCTTCAAAATCCTACAAATATTATGTTCCGTGTTTTTTCGTGGGTACCTATACGGTTTGTTTTAAATTAAACATTTGCATTGTCAATTGAATGTATAAAATAATTTTATGCTACGCTTTAATTTCATTCTGTTTAATAAAATAGAAAGCGACGAATTTAGTGTCCAGATTCCAGAATCAGGAAATATTTAAAATTATTGTCTGCAATTATATTCGCAACGTTCCGACGGCCAATGTGTTGCCCGCCACACGCAGTGACCAGATCTGAATTTATTGGCTAATTACTCGCTCCTTTCCCTAGTTTATGCGTACAGCATTATTTGGCCAATTGGAAGGCATGCAATTTCATCATTAGCGGTGTCGCACAGGGATGCAATTCAAAACACCATTAAATGTCATAAACTCAATTCATGATACTAAATTACGTTTTTTTACTATGTACAAGATGGTCGAAAAAAAGTTCAAGGTTTTTTTAATTTTGTCGTTTTTTTTACACGTTTTCTTCCAAAAAATTGTGGATAAAATTGTCGCGAGAGTCTGAAACAATAGTACCTACCTACACAAGATGGAAGTCTTTCGAACACTCTACGTGAATTTGAAATTGACTAAGCTATTCAGGAATATTCCAGTGCAAAGGATAATTATAAATTGTATAAGTGGTATTTTGACATGCGTTTGATCTTAATCAAGTAGCGAAATAATTTACGAGAGTCATAGATAGGGTGCGAACAGAAAAGTGCGAATATTCAACAGACGAGTGTAAAGTATTCCATAGACGCGTGATTAGGGCGATATTGTGATTTTAGGAATAGACCACCAGTTAAAAGCGTGTCCAGTGATTTAAATAAATAAATAAAACTTTAATTTATTTCCAGTGTTTCATTTGCCTTCCACAGACACGACCCCGTAACATTATCAATTACTATAACTCCACAACTTAGAACCAGACTATATTTCAATCTACTGCTCTCCCATCAATTATTACTTATTTCAGGACCGAATCGGGGTTCCCTGACGATTGATCTCCTGAGTTCTTACCCGTCACTTGATCCCCGGACAGTTGATCCCGCTGCTAATTGATCCCTAACATATTGAACTTAATCCCCCAAAGTATCCTCAAGTATTTATATTCACACACACACCAACATCCGTGAATGTTATAAATATAACATATGTTGAAATGTTATAAATATAACATATATTGAAATGTTATAAATATAACATAATATTGAAATATGGTGGGGGGAACAAATTTATAAAATTTTTATATTACACGTGGGTACACAACAGCATCCGTGAATGTTATAAATATATAACATGTATTGAAATAGGATGGGGGGAACAAATTGATAAAAATATTGCTCTTGTACGAAATTACAATTAATTCCAGAAAATTATTTATGTTTTCGTTTTCGCAATAAATTGTTTTTATCTTAAAATAAATATGTTTATTTTAGAATTGTGATAAGCCAATTTAAATTCATTGTTTTAATACTTAAGTTCACTTTTTTAATTTAATATTTTTTACATTTTAACATAGTTTGAACAACCTTTTAAAAAGTTTAAATATATAATTTTTAAATAAAACTGTTAAAAACATAATTTTATATTTATTCCTTAACCGAAAGATAAACATTAAATAAAAGCTGAATTGAAATATATATTTTTTAATTAATTAAACTATATTATAAGTCAATTACATGATAGTATTTAATTTTTATTTTTAATTAAATTAAAAATAAGTAAAATTTAAATAAATATTATTATTACTTTCTGTATATGCTCTCTGCCTAACCCTGCGAAGAAAAGGCGTGAAGGTTAGAGTTCACATAAAGCGTTATTTAATATATAACAGCTGTTTAGGCTTAATAAATAAGGCCGTTATCAAACTATTTGATAATGGCCGAACGGAAACCGTAAATATATTATAATACAAATAATATTAAAATTAAACACTGAACTAAAATGTCAAAAAGTAATTAAAAATGGTTAACCACAATTCGTAAAAGTAATAATATTTATCGTCAAACCGATTTATTATTAATATAAAAACATTCTTAAGTATCTGGAATTATATGGAATACTTGTGAAAACTTTGGGGGATGAATTCCAGGGGATCAGATTCCGGGGGATCAAGTGAAGGAGACTATTGGTTGGACAATTTAGTTTATTTAAATGGCCGCCACTTTCAGCCAACTCAACACCAATAGAATGGTGGTAAAAAAAATGTTTTTAAGAGAAATCTATATATATAGTTGACGAATTAAAAGAATTCTTCTCAAAAGCATTTATGGACATAACTTTAGACCGGAAATTATGTTGTACCTACTGTGACTGTATTCTGGAATGCTTCGACGACTTTGACGGAAGAAATTTTTAGCACTTATGATATTAAAAACTTCACATAAACTACAATGTATACCTATTGTTAGGTCACCCATTAATGAAGCTTTATAACTTGATTATTTGATTACAGGTAACCATAATTTTATGTAAGCGTCATTTTACTTATCACGCTAACCCATAGCGAAATGCAATAAACATTCACAAGAATTTCGCATTTATTGTGGGTACCCAAGGACCCGGGATATAATTGACCTGTAAAGCAGGGGCGTGAAGTGCATACAAGTAAAAAAGCTACTAAAGATTCTTGAGAAAAATGATAAATTAAATAATCTTAAATAATTTATTAATTAATAATTGATCGCCAGAATAATCGCCGATCTCCGATTAAAGATAGCACCATAAGATGAAGAAGAAGTAGAAATAATCTTTATAGTATGAAAAGACCACCTAAGATTCTAGTCGTTATTAGATGGATAGATGTATGATTCTGTAACTAACGGCTGGAGTTTTAATACATTCTGTGCTTCATTTTTCATTCATTTTCATTCAGAATTTCAACAGTATTCCGTACATTTTGACAGATCGTAGGTATTATTTTGATTTTGATGAAGCCGATTATCTCTTAAGTATGCGAGATATAAGTAAGAAATCAAAAATATCTAAATACTAAATGATAAAATTGTATTTAGTTATGTTTATACGAATTTGTGCAATCTGTGCATAAAGTGAGTTATTTAAATCAATAATTAGTTTTTGATCATTTTCTTTATGAAACCTTTTATATATCGAAAGAAAAATCGTTGATAATATTATAAGCGAATTTTAAGGGCACGTAACGGGCACAGAAGAAGCAATAAAATGCCTTTCTTAAAGAAATGAATTTGCAATTTTTTTCTAAATTTAGAATGGAATGGTTTTCAAAGTTCGATTAATTTTTCTCACTATACCTATTTTGGTCGCCAAAAAAATGGATATAATTTTTCTATAGAATTTATACGAATTCGGTTAAAAATATATTTTACATAATTTAAGGGGTTACACCACCTTCACATTTTCAAAAATCGTTTTTTTTTTGCTTTATCTTATAGATTGAAGATTTAAAAAAAATTGAGTCATAATTCATTAAAACATTCCAAAAATTGGATGAATTATAGCAATTGTATGCAGGCATAGGTTAACGTTTAAACCAATTACATTATTATTTTGAGTTTTTCTCGAAACTCCCACATTCAGAATTTTGGAGATCATATCTCAAAGACTACTTAACCTTAAAATTTTGCACACGTCTTAATTATAATATAATTTATGATTTTTTGATAAAATTTGCCGGTATCTTATTTTGAATTTTAAAATTATTTATTTTAACGAAAAAAAAAATTCTTTCAAACTCATTCGCTTACGCTTTAATCACAGTCATCACTTCAAGCATAGGTGGAAAATTGGGTTTTATAAAAGAACGCTAAAAGATACAACCTAAATGCAAGATTATTATAGTTACACGAAGCAAATTACAAGTAGGTACTATTTATCACAAGCAATAATAATAAAAATGTATGTCAAATTAATACAGTTATGACATACCAATAATACTCAGGAGGTTAAAAAGAGATTAGTTACCAATTTAGCAGAAAAAATATGTCACCAGTCTACGAGGTGTACGATATGAAATAATATTGCTACATGGCAGAATTTTTTTGAGTACATGCAGATGTTGGCTGTATGATGGAAATTATTGAATAACACAAATGAAGAAGGAAGGTATCATAAATTTGATGCAAAGGGTATTCCACCACCAATTTTTAGTTTTTCTTTGGTATTCATGTATGTCGTCGAGTCTGCGATGTTGTTCATGTAAAGGGATGGCAGACGGGGGCTTAAATGGGAATATAATAGAAATTTAACTAAATATTTTGCTAACTAAATATTGCTAAAAATATTTTTATATGCAGGTTCTGAGTACACAATTACTAGTTTTGTCCACAGAGGGATAATTATTAAAATATAGCAAATTTATTTTGTGATAACATAATTATAATTGATATAAATTAACTTTGTTAAAACCACTTATTTATTGAAAAAAATTCAACATGTTTCGAAGACAATGGCTTCTTCGTCAGGATAACAAAAATAATATTTAAAAATCGAAGTATAGATCAAAATATTATAAAGTTATATATGAAAAATGATAATATAAAGTACCTACTTAACATGAAAATAAATTTAAAAGATAACTATTTGCAAAAAGGACCTGCTTATTTATAACATTCAATTTACTATTTACACTCTTTCTTATTTCCAATATTTCTAATTTATCAAATTGGGATTCTGTATAATTTGTATGTAAAATTTGTAAACCCTTATTAATATCAAAAGAATGATCCATAGCCAAAAGATGGTTAGAAAATTCGGAATAATTATTACTATTTAAACACCTTATTAAATAATAAAGATTAGGATAATTTTTTTAAAAAATCGGGTGTTTATAAATTAATTTGTAATGATTGTGATTATTTGGCCTATGTAGCCAGTGCATTGGTTGGCTATAGTTGGTGCGTGCTGCTTACCGATCAATAGACGGCAAAAGGAATCTACTAAGACATGACTTAAAGAAAAAAACTTGTCATCATGCCAGAATAAAGGATAACTCAGAACTCGATGTTATCGGGATAAAAAGTTAACTAGAATGCTCTGGGTGACCGCCAAATATCTGGGTCATTCGGGTAAATAGAAATCGGAAAATAAATTCTCTCTTGTACAAATTTTGAAAGGTTTTGCAATAATCTAGTCTTGAAAAGTATTGAACATCGTTATATTATTTCTGCATATGCTAAGATAAATGTAGATATAATATATTGTAACGAAATGGTAAGCAAAGGGAATAGAGCGATGTCTGAATTCCTTGTAATGTATTACAACACTATCGAAGGATCGAGAACGGCCTATAGCAATCTAGAGTTATCTTCAATATTCGGGAAAGACCTGGAATAACCTAGAGGCGACGGGAACCTTCTCTTTAACATTAGAAATGAATTTAATTAATTATCTAGGAGGTTTTGACAGTTCGTTCGGTGCGAAGCGAGTCGCGAATCGATGGCCAGGTGTGCCCAGTCGTGAATTTTGTAGCGATAGATACCAAATACCAAATAATCGGGTGAGTACTTACTGATAGTGGCGAAATTAATAAATACTACGTGCGAGAATTGAATGTTCTACGAGCGATAAATAACGTGTTCCCAGAAATAATAAAGTGCTCATATACGAATGATAGCTTATGAAATAGTGTAATTTAATGTATGATAGCGTTTCACGTGTATATAATAATGCGTGTCACATTAATATTCTTACTATTTGCAAAATAAGCAAAACGCTTGTGCTATGAAAATAGGACTAACTTGCTAGTCTGGAGTGAGGTCCGAACCCGTGACCTTTGGATCATGAGGCGAGTGTCCTAACCACAAGAACAACAAGCTTAATTCGTTTTAAGTGACTGTCATCTTAATAATTAATTAATCACTATTTAATAAATAGATAGCTTATTAATTTCCATTCGCTTTGAATGAATTTTGAAAAAATGGGATAAGAGTATCATATAGTGGAGTTTCTAAAAATCCTTCAAATAAGATTAAATTGAATCAAAAATCCCGCTTGACCGCGTTGAAATAAAACCAAAAAAATGGATGAGTTCTAAAACTCGTTCAGATGCGAAATCCTCTCTGGAAGAACTAAAGTACTTAAGCAGTATTTAAGTAGTTAAGAAACTGTCAAAATCCTCTCCATGCATAGAAGTGTATAACATATCCTCCGTTTCAAGATGTGTTTGTGTAATTCTTTATAATGCTTTATTTCTTTATTTAAATAATATGAAAATAAGGTTAATGATTTCATCATATCAATAATAATTTAAAGATTTTTAAATCACTATTTATGGCAATTTAAACAGTAAAAGCCTCCAAAGCGGGTTTTGTAACTCTACGCTTCATACAATACGATATTTTTATATCATGGTATGTACACAACATTTGCTCCGTCCATTTTAATACATTTAGTCGATTCAATTCAATTTATTCAATAAATAACATATACAAGACAAACTTAAATTTAATGCGTAAATATTATGACATTTTATTTATTCTCAAGTGTGGTATAAAAGCAAAGGTAGCAATATCTAAAAAAATAATAATAAATGCAGTCACCAAGGATAATTTATTTAAAATGTATTTACTGAATTCTTAATTTTATGTATCTATCCCTTCCCAAATCATCGATGACTGCAATCTATTTTTTTTATATTGCTGCCTTTGCTTTTATACCCCACATATATATATTTATATATTCTCCTACCTATCCCACGTATAAGAATTAAAAACGTACATATATTAGAAACCTTATCAAAGTTGCAGGAGAATCCTGCCTCGAAAAACCCCTTCGAGATATTGAACATACCTATCAATATCCAAAATGATATTGATCATATTAGCGGTAGCTCTTTCAATAGGCATAATCATCAGCAGGTTGATCCTGTGTATTGGAATACGAAACAATCTATGTCGACGCTGACTTAGATAATTATCAGGAATATAGAAACTAATGCCCTGAATAGTTTTAGGATTATTAATCAAAACCGCGCAACAACCGATAAAAATGCGTTATCATGCTCGCTTTTTGATTTTTTGAAGCTCT
This sequence comes from Agrypnia vestita, assembly GCA_016648135.1. NCBI lineage: Eukaryota > Metazoa > Arthropoda > Insecta > Trichoptera > Phryganeidae > Agrypnia > Agrypnia vestita. The sequence continues at coordinate 38,993 of JADDOH010001686.1, read as the reverse complement.
TTAAATGGCTGTCCTCTAATATTAGGTTTATCTGATAAGCTTTTGGATATTCACTTCAATCATAAACCCTTTTTTTATCTTTTTTAATCCATCTTATATCTTTTTTTTATTCGCTTTTTTTTTGGCCAGACCTCGTAAATGTATATGCAAATTTATTGATTAGATATCTTTATGATATACAAATATCTTTTGCACTTATTTTTCTTCTTACCTCTTCCCTTTTTTACTAAGTAGATCTGTCCTTTCCTATCCATTCTTTATTCCCCTTTTACCTTTTATTCTTTGACTTTCATAGCTTGTTTGTAACTTAAAACTTTCTCTTTTTTTGTTTGTTTTTTTTGTATAACTTAAGTTATTGTTGCTTTATGTTAATACATATCATGTTTATTCTGTGGAAACTTGTAATACGGTGTCTATACTATTTAATAATCATATTTAATCTGATATATATGTTCTTTTAGTATCCCATGAATAAAAAAATAAAAAAATGCTTAGTGTTTTGCGGATGCCCTCTATTCTCGTTGCTTTCGTGTTCTAAAATCGCAGCATCGCATTAAAATGTTTTCAATTTTAAAAATTAGACAGAGAAAGGCAAACGTGCGAGAGTTAACGTGATGCAACACAGAAATACCAAATAATGTGCAAAAATGTTTAAATTCCAGTCATGTTAGCAACGCCCTATTTAATCAATCGATCGCTGCGTTGGTCTTAAAAGGCCCTTCAGTATCCAACAGTTTAAACAAAGGTCAGTAGCTCTGTTTGGGTTAAACCGGCTGTTCAATGAGCCTATAAATACTAGACGAGGGCGGTAAGGGGCAATGAAAATCAATATGGAGACTAATAGAAAACATTTTGTTTGTAATATGAGTTATTTACCGACATTGCTTCCCAGAGAATCTAAAAAAAATCAAAATAAATTCCGATCATTCATTTTCATAAGGATTTTTATTCGGTAAAAATAATAAAAATCTTGTACATCACATTAGTCAGAAACATCCTCGAATACTTTGATAACCTTCCTATAAAATTGAAAGAATACCCCTAAGTTCTTAAAATCATAAATAATAAGTTACATTTTCCATTCGCTTTTCTTGATTACAATTATTTAATGCAATTTCTTAATTCAACACACCTACAAACAATAGAAAAATTAATGACATTATATTTTTATTTTTATTAATTTAAAAAACTAACCTATAAATTTTTTATTATACTCCCTTTTTCATTGAATCAGTACACGCGTCGGGCTAATTACTCATTTGTATTGATTCCAATTTGAAAAAAACATCAAAATTTCGAAAAATCCAAAATTATAATATAATTATTTAAAAAATTTAAACGAAATTTGTTAGATCATTTTTAGCGTCGCCGTGAGTGTGCTTGCAAAGTTTCAGCTCGATTAGGTCACGGGAAAAGGGTTAAAAATCGTTCCAAAGTTTTTTCTTCAGACAGGCAGACGCTACGAGTTAAAAGAAAGGGAGTAAAAAAGGGATTGTGGATTGCCTAGGTTTGGTGAACATGTTTAATAATCGTATACCTTTCCTTTATGTCATAAGATACAATGTTCCATTTGCTGTAGATACTTTTCGCTTTAATTTTATACCATGTGGATTTTATTTTATACACAGCATTTTCATAAATTTAATATTATCTTGACAAAAGGCAACAATTCAACAGCACACTGATGATCCAAATATTGTCGCCGTATGATTAACATGTGGCGACAATGTTTGGTACACTTCGTTTATTAGTTTTGAAACTATCAGCTCTAATGTGTTTGCGCAGCATATCATCAATGGTGCCATATTCACCTACTTTCCCTTATACTACTGGGTGATCCAAATTCAACCGATATTTTCAACAATCCGAAATGCAGATATTTTTAATAGCTGTGATATTTTATTTCAGTTCCATGTACAGACTTTCCGATTAAATGTTGAAAAAAATAACTGTCAAATGGCCGCCTCAAAATCTAGACGAAATATTTGCATAATCGGGGCTCTACTTCACCAATAAGAGCTCGAATATACGTGTCACAAAATCTCAATGACTATACATTTTTTTAATTAAAGTTAATATGTCTATATTTCTTTCACGGTATCTTGTAAGTACAACATATTTTGCAATTCGTATGCAAGAATATAATAGACATAAAGAATAGAATATAAAGTAATTACCATGTTTTAAAGTTCACTGTAATATTTTTTATCCCCGTTACATTTTTCGGGTAGTTTGTTAAATGATTTGTAATTTCTTCAAAGAGAGCAAAATTATTTTTTGTAGTGCCATTATTAATATAATTAATAATAATATACTTTTTTTTCACTACATATATAATATTAAAAATATCAACATATATTATATTACTTTTATATTTTGACTGTCTATACTTCGATTTTTTACAAATACAAAGTAAAAAGAAAAAGAGTAGATTGTTGGTCTTGTGGTTAGAACACTCGCCTCGTGATCCAAAGGTCGCGGGTTCGAAACTCACTCCAGACTAGCAAGTTAGTTCTATTTTCATAGCACAAGCATTTAGATTAGTTTTAAAATAGTGAGAATATTGATTTAACACGTATTCCGTGTTCACTTCAGAAACATGTTGATATTTTCAATGAAAAAGTGGTGAAAAGAAAATATATTTTTATTAATTTTAATTATATACTGTATAGTAATAATTATAGAACATATATATATATATATGTTCGGCTCGGTATCCGTTAAATTTTTTTTTTTAATATATAGTTTTTTATTCGTCATTTTTCGAGTCGTAAAAATGTTTATAATAAATATTATATTTATGTTTTAAATCTGTCCTTTGCGTTTCTTTCAATTTCAGTTTGCAATGAGGTTTCTTTGTATTGGTGAGATTTTCTAATCCAGAACATCATTTATGACGCATTAGCAAAGACCTTATAATTCACATAACTCCAAAGAAAACAGGGGTCAAATCGCACTATCTGGGTTGCCAATTTATGCCTCCAAACGAGAAATTAAGTTTCCAGGAAGTTTCTAATGTAATAATTCGATTATTATCCGGCTTTTGTGGCACGCAGTCCTATTCTGCTGAAAATAAACATAATTCAAGTCTAAAACATAAACCTTAGGTCAAAAAAGTTAATCGGCATTGAAAGATAACACACCCTATTAATTCTAACAGTAGAAGTTGCTTCACTTTTACCGTGTTTGTACTGAATTTCAACAATTACGAGGCGCTGCTCTATTGTGTACTGTCGTCACATATTAGTTTGACGTTTTTAACCTTAAACGATAATAAATATAACAATATTCTTAATAAAGGTTAAAAGTTTAGATCACCCTTTATAGCGGCATATCTCTTCAACCACTATCGCAATCATTCTCCACATAAATTAATATTCTGATATCCATCTTGCTTACCAAATTATATATCGTTCTCGTACTCGGCCAGAATCGTAAAAGAGTACAATTTGTCAGTTTGAGAAATTAGACAGTCGAGGCTAATTTATTTTCCACTTACTTCAAAGTGGAATTTTATTTTTAGGTATGGTTACATCATGTAATTCAATTCTGAATACATAATGTGTGGTTCAACCGACGAGTACGAGTATACAAATAAGGCGAAGTACCTACGTAGTCTGCCTCCCCATCTTATAATGTGGCGCTGAAATAGGTATTAATTATACTGATGCCTAAAATATTTAACTATTATATAATATGTTATAATAAATACGCCACTACATATGCACTATCACGAGAGACTAAAGCATTTCAATATTGTCACGGAATGGCAAGCAAATGAATTGCGCAGTCCGAATTTGTTGTAATACGTCATAACACAATCGAAGGATCGAGAACGGCCTATAACAATCCGGAGTGATTAACAACATTCTGAAAATACCTGAAATAACCGAGAAGCGACGAGGACCTTTTCCTTAGCACTATAATAATCTAGAAAGTAAGAAAACTACGCCGCGGTGCAGTTCCGTTGTCGTGTTTGACATTTCGTTCAGTGCGAAGTCGGCCCGTGAGCCGTGAGACGATGCCCAGGGTGAGATAATCGAAGCGATAAATAGGGCGAAATAATCGGGCGATGTAAATCAGAACGACTTCTATGTGCGACCATTGAATATTATATAAGCTGTAAATACGTGTTACCTAGCGATAATAACAGGTTTATTTATGAATTATATTATGAAATAATATAGATATAAAGTAGCGTTTAGTTAAATTTGTGTTAAGTGACTTTGTACAATAAAAATAATTAATTAATCATTAATTAATAAATCGCAAATTAATTTCCAGTGTTTTCATTCATCCCTGTTTTAATTTATAAATTATCTTTAAAGCATATCATTATGAAACTCTGCAATGTTCTCTTCGATTCTAGCTACAGTATAAAACTAACCTGAAAAAGTGAAGGAATAAGTCTTTAAAGATTTGGTAGGTATAAAATAAATTTATATTAATATCTAAATTCACGAATGTGTGAAACATGAGATTTGTCTTGCCTCACTGGGCCACGATTAAAAAAAAATATGGCTAGCATATATGTGCACAATGCTGTTTTGAATAGCATAAACATTAACACAAGCTTCCTTTGAGATTATTAGAAAAACATTAAGAGATCGAAAATAGAAAATCAAACTATCGGGTAGTATTTCGAAAGCTGTGACGGTAACATAAGATCAGAAGGCGATAATTAATTTTGGAGAAACAAATATAAATGGTGATGTAATTTTGAAAAAAAACTACTAAGCAACCAAATATTCTTCTCAAATATGAAAAAATCTTTATGTCAAATGTCGCAAAAGCTATGGTAACTTGAGATAGCCAAAATATATATTTAAATAATGTACATACTGAAATTTTTAATTTTAAGTTAAAAAAAAGTTCTGGTGTAATGAGAAGCATAAAGTAGCACCCACTGTCGTAAAAATTCATGTGAATTGTTCTATAAACATAAAAAGAAAAGGGTATTTGTGACAGTATTAGCCATATTTAACTGTAAATAGTTGCGGATATTTAATACGAACCGTATGTTTTCCGAAAAACGATTCTCGACGTTTCGTTGAAAGCTTATTCAACGTCATCAGAAGGACGACCTTTATCCGCGGAGGTAGAGGGCGAACCGATTACGGCTTTCGAGGCCGCAAATTATATGCACTTTGTTGTGGAGTGTTCACTTCTTCTACAATAGAGGTCGCCAGTGTGCAATATGTACTAGTTACGTCGGCGGACTTTACTGCGACGTCTCTCAAGGGTTGAATCAATGTCGTAAGAGCAGGTAAGTATTGCTCATTAAAAAAGAATCAATAAAATTTGGTTTAAATAATATAAATTATTTTTGATATCGACTAGTCTCGATACTACTATATTTGATATGGACGTAAAATAACTTTTCCAGAAATGAAATACATGAAGTCAATTATCGGGAGAGTGTGTGGAATTTAAATTGATAGGAAAATATTGAAATGGAAATAATATTAAAAAACAAGCCTCTCTTAGATTTAGTGTTGAGGACTTTTTGATAACTATTCTGAATTATCTTATCTATGGAATTTATTAATTTTGTGACTTTGGTTAAAAATGTGGTTTGCGTATTATTTCCTCTTCTTAAAATAATACTAACATATTTTTCCCACCTGGTAGCCGCGAATTCAACAAGGAAACAATAATCCTTTTAGATAATAATGTTGCCGTTATAAGTTATATATCGATTAAAAACATTACAATTTGAAATTTTTACACTTTATTGTATTATTTCTCTCGCTTGAAAAATTCCTTATCCGCAATTAAGGCGAGGAATAAAAATATTTGGTATTTTTTCCTCTCTTTACATTCTTGAGAAGTTCTTTTAAAACATTTCCTTGAAATAATTTCCATTAGAGTACAAGGTACAAAGTTAAAAGTTGTGGCAGTAAAATATTTTTTTAATAATAATAAAAGTTTCACAACATTTTCTGAACCTTTTTCATTGAAAACAGATAAATTTTTGTAAAATTCATAAATATTTAGAGCTTTATTTTTAACAAATGCCTCAGCATATTCCCGGAAAACATTTAAAGAATTTTCAAAAATAATTTACCCCTTAATAATAAAAATAAAAAACAATATAAAAATATAAGAATTTATCGGAAAATATCATATATAAATGGTTTCGAAGACAATCAATCATATACTACTACACAAAATATAATTATCTAGATTACAACAAACTTTTTATTAGAAAGGTACGATTATCCCACTGTTTCAGAATATTTTGCAATGTACAATATGTAAAAAATATTAAAAAATTCTCTCCAATATGTTATAAAAAACATGGGCAAATGCTAAATTTTCTGTATTAATTAATGTGAATGCAATTGTGAAAATCATTATTTAACGTTATCAGTTACTGAACCCATCTTTTGTTAATTTTTTTTTTTTTTGTATTTTGTTCTTTTTACAATTTATATTAACAAAATACAAAAAAATAACAATATGCATTTTAAAACAGTTTCATGATTATATTATGTGTTTGTATATTTGTTTTGCATTCACATATTTTATTATAGAATGTGAAATAAGTTCAAACAATGTTAAATTACTCAATCCTTAGAAAACACATTTTTTATAATATTTATCATTGTTAATGAAAGTGCGATATTCTATGTAAAAAATTCAGGATTTTCGGTGTTTTTCCGACCTCTGACTGGCGTTTCAAACATACCATACATGTAAACCATTTCATGTCGAAATTTTTTCGATTTATAATGGTCAACGCTATACTGCATATATTCCGCTAAACTTTTTTACAATTAAGTGCTGTCTATTTTGATATGTTTTCAAACAACTTTCTAGCTACGAACATCTTAAAATTCTAATTTAATCACACGAATTGAAAATAAAAAGTCTCATAAAAACCCTCTCAAATTTGACTGCTATTTTAAAATAGAAATTATTGTGAGGCAATGATATTTAAAAATACACACTGACTTGTAATACCGTATCGAAAAATGGATGAATCTGTGAATACGTATATCGTGACAGTACCGCATCCGGCACATGTTATTGCTTTATGTATATGTTCCTTTTGGGTGGATCCATCGACGTGTCTATTTTGTAAGGCAAGGTTCCAAGAAGTTTTATTTAATGCTATCATCTCTTTAAACGAGTTTAATCCCCTTGAGGCGTGCAATTTAGTTAGCCATTGATAGATTGATGTAAAGGTGATTATTATTATTTTCTTAATGATACTTATTAGATCAATTCCAATGGAGCCGCTTCGCCGTGACTGAGATGCATTTTTCCCCAATTTCTGTTTGCCCAATGCAGAAAAGAAGGTCTTGTAAGTGAATAAGTGAAATATTTAAATTTTATCAAACAGATTTTCAATCAATAGGTCATTTGTAAACAACTTTTTTTTCAAATTTTTCAATATTCCTTCATTCTTTCCATTATTCAATTCAAATACTCCCAAAAAACGTTTTTTTCGAATCTTTTCTGTCTCATACCATATCATATCATGGGGAAAGTAACATCTCAATTTAAGGTTCCAGGAATAAACATGACGCGGTCATTTTTTTTCCACAAATTTTCTAATAAAATAATACTTTAATACGTGCGATAAAAAATACAAATAATAAAATTTAAAAAATATATATATATTTATATATATATGTATCTATCTCTCTATTTCTCTCTCTTTCTCTCTCTCCTCTCCGCTCTTCTCTCTCTCTCTCTCTCTCGCTCCTCTCCCTGCTTGTCTCTATATATATATATGTATAACAAAGGCATTTCCTGGACTCCCTCGGTTGTTCTGTACATACATATTATTAACATACAATAACGCTCGCCGGAAACCTCAAGCCCAACATATATATATATATATATAATATATATATATATATATATATGTTATATATATATATATATATCTATATATATCTATTATATATATATCTATTATATATCTATCTATATATATTATATATCTAATCCACATTATAATATATGTATATATATATATATATATGTTAGTATTTAATTTTCTTTGGGGTTAACTCCGCCGTCCAAATCTGGTCCTCAGAATGCCATTCGTCAACCGACGTTTCGCTTGAATCACAACAGGTCAACAGTCAAAGTCTAAATTTGGGTACTGTGGTCATTATTGGCCTTAATGATTTTTGGGAATTTTGTATTAAATATAACCACCGACACAATAGAAGCAACATCGAGGCGTGTACGCACTGCCCCTCGCGACGGAAATTTATTAACAAGACAACCTGAAGATGCCTGTTGTGATTCAGGTGAAACCTGTCACGAAACTATGCAGGTTGACGAATGGTCCTTCTGAGGATCAGATTTTGACGAGGGTTACCCCCAAAGAAATTAATACTAACATTTCTAACACCCGTGAAAACCTTCATTCTAACATATATGTATATCTATACTATAATAATCATAATATATATATATATATATATATTATATTATTTATTTAAATCTACCATATTTATTAATTACACCTACATGTTTCAGAAAAACCTTTCCATCGTCAGGGTGTTTTATATATGTCAATTTATCAAAATGAATGATGTCTTTTATTTTTGTTTTCTAAATTATTAAAAAAATATATTTTTAAATATTATTGCTGAATTGATTACAAAAAATTATTGGAAAAATTTTTAGAATTGGACTAGTAGTAAAATTTAATTGATTGTTTATAATATTTTGTTTACGTTTACATGCTTTACTAATTTAATAAAAGTGTAGCTTTAATAATAGTGTAATTAATAAACATAGTAGATTAAAACAAATAATAAAAAAAAATAATTTAAATGACAATCTACTAAGTTAGTCAACCAATCGAAAAAATAATAAAATAATTCATCTAATTGTAAGAAATTATACAATTTCAAGCTAAATTTCAGGTTTTCAGGGGGGTGTAACCCCTTAATGATCAACATGTGTATATATTTTGAAGCCTCCTCGACAAGACATGCGTGTTGACGCGTGGGGTTTTCTACGATCCTCATTTCAGAGTATCCAGAAAATGCACAGCAAGTGCAGATTTACCTGGATGGCTGGGTTTGCAACAGCCTTTTTGATGTTGTGCTGCGTTATATGTTATACGTAAACATTATGGCAGACTTTTTAAAAAATACACCGTTCATTTCCAGTGGTTCTGACCGTTCGTTGATCATAGCACAGCCCTTCGTTTTTGTCATGTAGGTTCTACCGAAAAGTTTATCATCCCTCTCGCTCAAAACATTGGTCTATAAATGAAAGCCTCCCTATAAAAAAGGTGTATGCGCAAAAATAAAATTTTACAGGAGATTTTAACAAAATTTTCATATGGGCCCAAATTCCTAGTGATATCGTCTGTTGGCATCAGTCATATTTGTTACTTGAATATATATATTTTTCCACGTTAGCCATCTTTTGAGGACTAATTACGGCAAGATACAGTTTAAATCAATAAATAATAATAATAAATAAAGTCAATAAAATACCCATGATGAATACTGTAAGACAGACAATTTTAAAGTAATAAAATCATATTGTGGGCTGATATACTATGAAGGCTGTTTTTATAAGGGTGCCTTCAAATGTTTTAAGATAAATTACAGCATTAGTACCTACTTGGAAAGCATACAATATCAAAAACACATTACGTTTTACCATTTTAGCTAATTACATTAGAAAGTAACTTAGTGCAATTTATCATTTTCCGAAATCATGTATAAATTATATATTATGTATGTTCAAATTATGTGTATTGAGAGTGGTACCACTAATTCATAAATAAATCGATTATTCAAAACCCTACGTCATGTGTCTCTATTGGGAATTGAGACGGTAATTGCTTTTAAAATGGTTCGCTCATATGTAGATTGTACGTACATATGTAGATACCTTTGATGTAATTCAGCCTTATTATCATGGGGTCAGTAATGACGCAGAGGGGTCGTTTGGCCAAACCTCCCCAATAAAGTTGTTGGGTGCGACTATTAAACGATTTATCGCGCAACCCTTACAATATTTAAAACAAACGTAAAATTTTCTAAATAAACATACGCACAAATTTTTTCCGCGTATATTTTCCTTATTTTTATTTCAAATTATGATTTATTTTTACATTAATATTTTGGATACGCAAAAAATTTCTATATGTTTTAAAAATGTATAAACAATATTATTGTCCAAATTAACATTTATTTTAAACAAAATACTGTCACTGTCGCCAAGTGTATTGTTGCATTACTATCTTACGTGAAGAGACTCATATAATAGATATCGCTAGCTCACATCACTGTGTGTATCGGTATATAATACATTCGTGGATTTCCATGAAAAAAAATTAACTCATAATATTCTAAAATGAAATCATGACTTCCGTATGCCTAAAAATATAATTTTTTAAATATTTTTTTATTTTACTAATAAACAAATGATATCTTAAGAGTCATTAAACATTTTTAAACAAAATCACATGATTTTCTAATATTTTATATGTAATATATATAATACATGCTAAAAAGTTAATCAATGAATTAATTAACAAAGATAGAATTTAAAAAAACTTTGGCAAAAGGTTTCGATGTAATGAAAGACAAATTTAAATTTAAAAGAAAAACAATTGTTTCAATGATTCCATTGTAATTAAAAGGTATTCGACAGCTTAAATAAAGTGATAGAATTTTTTTGTGAAAAGGACTAGATATTAATGGTTCTTGAAATTTTTTTATTCAATTAACTGCGAATTGAGGGAATTCTTTTAGACAATATATCTGTGGGCGAAAGAAACAACCAAATAAGTGAAAAATGCAGGTTTTCTGGAGAGCCAAAACTAAATTAAGGAATTTCGTTTGTTTTCGTTTGTAATTTTTTTTTACAAAAACGTTGAACCATTTTGACTAATATCATTTTGTCTTTTCAAATGTTTCAAATAATTACTCATGTCATTTATCATTTTTCGAAAAATTAAAAAATAAGTCGCATTTTATTTTATTATGTGACTCATCTAATTTTTTCCTGCTAGATATGTATCAAAAGAACAACTTCTCATATTTTAACTCAAAACTGGATTTTATCGGTTCACTAGCTGTGTGTACCTGACGATGCTCGGCTTAAAGATTTAGTTAAAAATATGTTTGAGAAGGGACACATCGGTTCCATTGTTTTGCAAAGACTGTAATAAAAACCTCCATTTAATCTAGGCTGGACGGACAGAATGTCCAGGAGGGAATTGTGACCCGCCGGGACCTAAGTAATAAGTATGCAGAATTTGAGTCAGATCGGTGAAACGGTACAGATTTTCATTGAAAATGTATCAGGGGGTGGGGAAAGGGTAAAGGGGGATGGAAGAAGTGTCGCCTTTGCTACCCGCCAGGTCTTAAAGAACAAGTTTGCAAATTTTGAGTCCGATCGGTCAAAAGGTATAGATTTGCATTGAAAATACGTAATGGGAAGAGGAAGGGGTAAAAAGGGAGATAGGAAACGTCACTTGTGTTACCTACCGAGTCCTAAAAAATATGTTTGCAAATTTTGAGTCCGATCGGTCAAACAGTACAGATTTTCATCGAAAATATATCATGTGGAAGGTAAGGGGTAAAATAATAGGGGGAAATGTCACCTATGTTACCCGCCGGGTCCTAAAAACTAAATTTTCAAAATTTGAATCCGATCGGTCAAACGGTGTAGATTTGTGTAGAGAACAGATAGACTGACCGACAGACATTGAGTTTTATAGGTATAGATTCGGTTGTTCCTTTCATCCATAGATATATTAATTATTATAACAATTTTCACATGTGTTAATTATAATATTATCTCTGGTAGTTATTTAAGATAATCAGCGCTTTTTTATGGTACAAATTTCAATTACGGTATAAATTATGATATAAATAAATCGCGTGTTTTTAGATGTGACTTTGTTTGTAGACAAAGTTTTAATGTTCACTTTTAGGAAAATGTGATTGTACCTACATTTACAAATTAATTTGTTTCAAGAAATTCGGGAACATATGCTTGAATGTTTTCAAAATAATCTATACATCTGCATTTGATCAGAATTTTCATATTTTCATTTGGTCGGCACGAAAATGCAGCTCATATTTTTTTTTTATATTTGTCGTTTATGACTTTAAACTATTATTTATTTGAAAGCTTTCAAACAAACGTATTATTGTTCTCAATTTCATAGTATAACAACAAGGGTTGCCAGCTTAATGGATATGAATAATGGAAGGGGTACCTTATTTGCATAACAAACTATCTTCTTACATAATAATTAAATCAATATCTATAATATGTGACGAATAGTTTCTTTACTTGTACCAATATTCATATGTGATAATACTTTATGCAATCAATTCTCACACTAGCTCATGTAGCAATATGTACTTGCCTGAACAACAACAAGTTGTAATACGTATAATATTATTTCTAGCATTCGACAGTATTCTTTTTTAATTCAATTTTTATTTACTTGTCGTTATTTCATATTATATTGCCATTATGTAATCCAATCCCGAATCAAAAATGCTGGAATACTGGGATCAGTTCCAGAATTAATTGTTAGTGCTCATTTATCCATCAATGTAACATTAAAAAAAATCGAAAAATAAAAATTAAATAATATAAATATATTTATATACACTGTTTAAGTATGGCATTTTTAAATAAAAAATAACTGTAAGTAAAATTGTGAGTAAAATATATATTTTTTATAATAACGAATAAAATAATCATAGGAACAGCAAGGCAAAGTGTGTTTAATTATTTAATCTTAATCTGATTTCATCCAGAATGTTTTGGGATTATTTACCTCTTGTAATCCGATTAAGATTCGTAAATACTTTAAACGAGGCAGCAATCCAAAAATATCAATCTCAACAAAAATATAGAAAATTTTTAATAATTTTTACTATACCAAAAATTGATTTTTTTAATGTTTCACATTATAAAAATATAATGAAAGATTTCATCATTTTTTTATTATGATTAAAGTCATAAAATTATTATGAAAATGTCGGTAGGTACCTACGCTTTATTAAATTTGAAATAAATCTTGATACCTAGTAAAGATAATAAAATACGGATACTTTAAGCGCAGTAAAACGTATCAAATTTTAGTTGGTTCACGCACAAACTATTAATTTCATTTAAAAAAAATTACCAAACAACTTGTCATATTAACCATCCTCTTTATATTAAAAATAAAAATATAATATTTAAAAAGTAAATAGCGACATCATTACTTTATTTAAGTATAATCAACAGTGTGACCCTCAATCATTTTTAAAGGAAAGATTAACATATATACCTACATATATATTTAGAGATGGCAAGAAGTGCAATTCTCAGAATGAGACCATTATTTTCTAACCGTGACCTAGCCTACAACTTGAATGCATATGGTTCTTAGTACATATTATGAGAAGAGCAAAATATAGCTCAAACCAACTCATCATACAGGAAAAAATAAGTGTTAAAAAAGCGTAGGAAGACGCCGCATCTCATGGCTGCGTAACTTGAGAGACTGGTATAAGTGTAACTCGACTGAATTGTTCCGTGCGGCGGTAAATAAAATACTAATCGCTAGAATGATCGCCAACCTCCGATAGGAGATGACACCATAAGAAGAAGAAATATGATCTGATTCGCAGAATGAGATTGGTTATAACCCCAATAAGTGGAGGCATTACGTAGTGATATGAGTTGATTGCCTAATAATCAGGGGTAGGCAGAGATGACAAAATGCCGCACTGTAGTGAGGTATCACTTTTAGCTTGTTTAGTGCCATACAGCGCTGCGGTGATGTAAAGTTTTCATACGTTTTGAAAAATGTACATATATTCTCATATGAGTGATCTTCGTAGTCCAGTGTGCATGATACTGACTTCTCATAAAGGTGGCTCCGGGTTTGATACCCGATGAGGTCACAATACTTTTTTTTTCGAATAATATACATACATAATTGGCTGAAAATTTTTAATTAATTTTAAAAAAAGCACGATATAACATGTAACATGATATGTGGGGTATAAAAGCAAAGGCAGAAATATCCAAAAAAAAATTTAAATGTTTGGAATGCAGCTACCGAGGATAACTAATTTAAAATGTACTTAATTCTAGATTTTATACGTCATGTTTCCTATAATATCTGGAATTCAGTAGTTTATAAATTAGTAATCCTCGATGACTGCATTTTTTAAATTGCTGCCGTTGCTTTTATATCCCACATATAAAATAAATGATCCATGCACCTGCAAATAAGAATGATCTCGAGTTTTAGGGATTTGTGATTTTCTCAATTTTTTTATGTATTTCGATACGTGGACCTGTAGAAGCATTAGAAAATTAAAAAAATTTTAACAACCAATACTTTCGCTGTCTATGCATTAGTATCTATTATTAATTTATGGATAAACCAAGGAAAATAACAATAATAAAATATTTAATATGATGCTTTCTAATGGCTAATTAAACTATGGTTTACGAATTTAATGCCTAAAGGCAATAATATATATACTTCGATGACAAAAAAGTTTCATTTTAAATACTGTACATATATATATATATATATATATATATATATGTAATGAAAATCAATTTTACATTTACGAACTTGTAGAAAAAAATAAAAAATAATACATTTTTTTTGTATCTAGTTTCAGTATTAGGTAATATTAAAAAATGCTTAAAATGAATTAAAATTGAAATGATTTTATAAAATATTTAATTAAAAAAAAACACTAAATGCAGAACAAAGTTAAAAATAATATCATACATCATATACACATAAACTCTAGTTGCCAAAAAGTGTAATTGCCCATATTTTGTAAAGATTAATTTGTAGTTTACTTTGAAGAAAGACAAGAGACCGAAATCGGTAAGTATTTAAACTAAGCAATTTTATGTTTAATTTAATTACCAATCAATAACCACCAAGGAATGGCTAATAAAAATAGTTTAAAATAAATTTATTTAATCATTCGGATATAGTAGATACTCCATTTTAAACAAAACAAAATCGCTTTATTTGTATTAAATATCTAACATCAATAACAAGAATAAATACTCACATTTCCACGTGTTTGATCAGCATGTGTCATACAGTTCGAATACAAACTCACATATTTATATTAACGTGTTTTTCAACGATTTAAATCAGTTCACAATTTATCTTGATTATCTAATCAAGACAGTGATGGATTCGTCATCACTGGTATGTCTTAAGGGTTTACACAGTATTTAAATAAAAAACACAGCGAAAATTTCCAGTTCCTTTAAAATGTCAACAAGGTGGAAAATGTATATAAATTGTAGATAAAAGTAGAAATATAATTTGAAATCAGAAAATTTTATATCAGCTTATTTGTATGGTTTGAGCGTCAGAAATTATTAAAATCGTGCTGAAATAAAAGTACAAAAAACAGACGAAAAGTTGTAGTGAAACAGTTGGAATAACCTGTTGCTTTAAAACGTGTTTCCATAAGGCGACTCGTAGTTGTACCTAAAACTACTTAAATAACCGTTTAAATACGCGTAAAGTCGTGATTTACGACATAGAATATTTTGACAGCCAAGTGTCAATGTTCAAAAAGTTTCATTTTTCCGATTCGGCATGAGAAGTGCGTCGTTGGGCGCGCGATGCCAGCAGTGCTCGCGTTACGGCGGGAGAGCGTCGACTGACGAGAATAACGGCTAACGGCCAACGGATCCGTTGCCGACGGCTCTTGGGGCGGCTCGGGCGGCGTCTGTGCGCGCGAGCGGCGGCGGCGCCAGACTCCCATCTCGGGGACAATTTGCAAGAAGTGTTAATTGGTGGCGTTAAAGTTAAAATAAAAATTAAATACGTTTAATCAACGTAACGTGATATTTAAAATGAATTAAATGAATCAAATATAAACATATTCTGAAAAATATATAATTCAGTAACCATCTATTATTTCAAAAAAATTATGACTGATGATACTTAAAATACTTATATGTAAGTGATACATCTAGCTAATATCTTCAACTAGGCATCAACTTTATATTGCAACAAATCCCAAAAACCCAAAAATACGATAGAGGTAACATTTTTTTATTAAATCTGGAATACCTTTACTACAAGTATAATTTTTTGGTATCGTTGTTCTCTCCAATGAAAATATTCTGAATTTGTAGACATAGGTTTTTTCTGTATGGAAAGAAATAATTCTGATAGATTCATATAATTTTTTATAAAATCATGTAGGTAACTTTGTTCTAAAAATTACGACATATGAATTAAATTAATTTTGATTAAGAAAAATAAGAATATTTTTATTACTAGTATTTTTATTATAATAGTTTCAAAAACGCATGTAGTGCAAAAATTGCCATTGCTAGTTTCAAAAGTAGCTTGTTGGTCTTGTGGTTAGGACACTTACCTCGTGATCCAAAGGTCGCGGGTTCGTACCTCATTTTCATAGCACAAGCGTGTAGCTTAGTTTGAAAATAGTAAGAATATTGATGTGACACGTATTCCGTGTTCGCATCTCTATTTAAAAAAATAAAAATAAAAATAACCAAGTTATATGAAGAAATATTGAAGTATCGAGTAGTTCAATACATTTAGGTATTATTTAATTCATAGCAATATTGAATATCCATTTTTTTAATATTCAAGTCACTTCACGAAGAAATAAATCGATATTTATTTTTTTTACACCAATTTTTTTTTATCGGTAGGCAAGTATATTTTCAATGTTAAATTTTTATATTAGGATCGATTATCTGCCTATTAGCTTCAAAAACGCCATAGTAAATTAAGAATAATATGTAGTGCAAACGTTGCCATTGCTGTTTTCAAAAAATGACTAAATCTTACGCAAAGCAGCCGATAATGGGTGACAGCCAATTGCGGACACGACCAGTACAGCTGCCCGCCAACGCTCCAATATTTGATTTTATTTATTCGCAAAACCAACAGCTCACAATAACTTAATAAATACGAATAATGATAAACATAAAAGCTAATTATAGGTTTCCAATAGTAGTAACAACATACAATATTTGCATAGCATATGCAGAGTGTAACAGAGCTAGTTCGCAATATTTTACAGAAAATGTTCAAGCAATCATGACCTAATACCAATTACTATCGAGATATGCAACATCAAAATTTGCATTTTTTTCAATATTTCTGTATATTTTGTAAACTTTGGACCATTATGTTGTACAGTTACTTACATCAAATATGAAAAATACATTCCCTTTAATACAAGTCAAATAAAATGACAAAAACCTTCCAATTCCAATTCGAATTTCTGCAGGGTGTTTATCATTTCAATTTATTTATGTAACTTGTATTAAACGAATGAATTTTTAGTAATCAATATAGGTCACTCTAATGATAGTTCAACTTTTTATAAAAAAATATGTCATAAAGAATTTGATTTAGCATAACTCCATAACTATCGATATTAAGGCATGGTTGCTTGATCATTTTCGACTCATCATCAAGGCTCATCTACTAGTAAATTTTTGTGGACTAGCTATCTTACACCCTGTATATAATAATAATATATTACATTATAGTATTATATATTGATAGAGCTTGATATATATAATTGATAGAATAAAAATGCTTCTGAAAGCGAACGCTGCACAACAGTAGGGTTGTTGTGAAATAAGTCTAATTTACACATTTAGGTAAGTGCATTAAATTTGTTTTAAGTTCACCACAAATATGAACTTCGCATTTAGTCTGTAAAAAATTAAAAATAATTTAATTTCCCAAGGGTCATCTAGCGTGTAATATTCAAAGGTTTTCAGGATTCATTTTAAAATGAAGATGATTTGAAAATTTAATAATAATTAAATCATTTACACAATTCTAAATGTATGAGTCTTTCTTTTTTTCTTTCTGGCACTGTCACAACTTACTGAATAGGTAGGCTATTGGAGCTGACTACATTTACTAGCATATGTAAGTCTGCAAAATTTCGTTGTAATAGTTGATTTTTCTTCATTGGCTCTACAGTTCATATCGAGCCTCGGCTTCCAACCCCTCCTGTCTCTCGCTGCGGTCCTCCAGTCTGTTACCCGCAGTATTTGGTTCGCATCCCTTCTGACCTTGTCTTTCCATCGCAGCCTAGGTCTGCCGACTTTTCTGTCATAGGTAATTAGCTAAGTTTAATCATTTTTGTAGAAAGGTTTAAGTTAAATAATAAAATATTTTTTCCATTCAACGAATTTTTATGTACATTCTTCTAAAAGATTTACTTATTTTTTTTAGATAAAACGAGCGAGCCTTATAGTAGTCGCATATGATGTGTAACATTTGACATCTCACAATTAAAAATAACAATTGAGCATCAACAGAAATGAACATCAAACTTTTTAAAAGCTTATACCTATATATTTATTAATTAGTAAATACAAGTAAAGAAAATGTATGTGCATTTATTTATTATTGAATTTTGCCGTACTAGGTAGGTATTGTATATCTATATACCAGGGGCTTGCATTGGGAACATCGCAGCATGACTTAAACGTAACCAATTATTTGGAAAAAAATCGGAATACATATATTTCATAATATTTCTATCACAATTGTTATCATAGTGTTCATATTTTGATATATCATAAAAATCTGTAGCATGTGATGAATCACCTGTTTCTATAGATTTTTTTTTTATTTTTTATTATTTTTATTTTGAACTCTAAGATGATTTAAATGCTACGCGGGAAAAATTGAGCTAAGCCCACCTGGCGGAGTATTGGGGCTACAAAAATTTGGGGATGTATTGGGGCTAGTATTGGGAGGGAGTTAGTAGCGATTGATCGGATATAGGTTACGGGCAGTTACTAATCAATTCTTATAAATCATATTAATCTTGTGGTAAAGCCGTGTTTGGTACAAATGGTTGACGATCGATGCGGTCCGAGCGGTCCACATGTGCTTCCCATAAAAAATGCTGAACATGGTTTTCAGAGATTTAGGTCGCGGTTATTGCAGTTTAAGCCGTTAAAAAACCGATTAACGTCTACTCTAAGGTGACGATGATATTGACAGTTCCACGAGGTTTCTGAATTATGGACTTTTTTGCTGGGTTTTTGAAACCGTTTAAATGTCATTAATCGTGGTCTCGAGTGGATTCCCGGGCAACAGAGAGGCAGAATATTGAGCAAAACTAAGAAAGGCAGGTCCTAATCGGGGGATCGCGAGAGGAAAACGCCCCATAAAAAATGTATAGGAATTGGCCGTGAAGCACGGATTAAACGTATACGTTGTACCAGAGGGGTGACCTTAACTGAGCGAATAATGATTTATTTTCGTTTCGCGGGAGTCGGATAACGTGGGCGGATAGAAAAGTTAACTATAATTCTATTATATTTATCTGTAGACTAACGCTCTTCAGGCTTTTACAACAGATAGGTAATTGTGCAATGACGGTATATACAGTTAGGAAAGAGATAACGATAACGTGTAAGCATATTAATGGCACGACAAGAAAATAATATACTCAAATATAGATACAATATATTAACTATGTAATCACTACAAACCTGTCCGACATTAGCGTAGTCTCATCAGAACGGATAACGTGTATACGATTGGCTATTCTAGCTCAGATTTCGCCGGGTTTGGTAGTAATAACCCACAAAACATAATTGAACAAGTGTATCCAGATAAGAATATTGTAAATAAAATAATATGAATTTGCGGCCCATATACACATGAAATAAAAGGATAAAGCGTATGGGGATCTTATAGATGGATGGATAAATGAAACAAATATATATAGGAGTAAATGCAAGTAAAAAGCAAGCATATGAGTACCAAAACATAGGAGAACATAGTGTGATAGAAATTCGAAGACGGGAGGAACAATAATGTGAAGTGGAACGGATATAGCAAGAGCATGTAATAATGATAAACGTATAAATACAGACAACTACTTGAGACCGATTCGACAGATACTAGCAATCTTTCAACACACCTCTAAGAACATGGTGAGCGGTATATAGTTATCAGCGGAGGCGTCCAGTGCCTTGGCAATGAATGAGCACTGAATTAATCCGACGCCTTGCCTGCGGCACTGGAGGTTTATTTACTTATTTGTTTTATTTGTTTTCATTTATTGGGTTTCTTACAGCCATATAATTAATCAATCTTTGAAGAAAAGACAATAATTGATGCACAGAGTTTTGGGCCAATTACGCGAAAACACATACATACAATCGATAAAAGAATAATAAAAACATGTCCAATAGTGGGTTGTGTGAGTGTGTATCTGTGTGTTTATTTATTTATTTATTTATTTTGTTTTGGGAAAAAATTAAAAGCAAAACGATCTTAAAAATCTTCCACTGAATTTAAAAATTTAATTTAACTTACATTAATAGTTTATTGTGTTATAGCGAATAGTACTCTTCCAGTATTATATTGTTCGAGAATATTCACTGTCTATGTAACATAGTTATTTTGTGGATCAATCTTACTGCCAATAAAAATAATAATAAATGGTTACAAATTATGTTTAAATTCCGCAACGGAGGGACTAATACGTCCCTGTGCGCGGAGAGCCGCGGGCATAAGACAGGATTCATTGGATGATCCACGAGAAAAGATCGCCCAAAATTAATTTAAAATTAGGTATAGTACCTTTGAACGATTGTTTTATCTAGGTATGCAGTGTGTACATGTTGAGTGTAGGGAAATTGATACAATGATATAGCAGCCAAGGATCGTTAAATTTCCGATAAAGACGAGTGAAAATACGAGGGAACGGGGCATAATAATGGTAGATAATGAAGAAACATCAACTATGATTAGGGGAGTACCCGATAGATTGTAGTTACGGTTGATCAAACGACAATATGGACTGAACTTAGAAATTAAATATTAAAAATTAATTATCGCGCTTGTGAAGCGAGTTCAATTCGTCCGAAGCCACTGGGTCCGTCCCAAATAGGCACAGGGATGGAGACAGAGACGGCAACAGGAGGTGGGATCAACTGACATATCCGAGTGGAGATATGGTTTTTTTTTGCCAAATTGAATCTTAGGAACAAAGATTTAGGTTTCAAGGGAAGTAGAATATTGAAAATCCTGGAAACACACGACTTAGGACCTTTTCCCGCTAGGGGGGTTTTAAAATGTCAAGACGCAGCAGATTTCGGGCAGTTGGTGTGAACGTCTACGGGGCGTGAAATCCGCGTCGGTTGTTTTTTTGAGTGAAAGTTACCGTCGACTTAGAGTGTCCCAGTGGTTATAGTGAAAATTATAGTTTAATTTCAAGTGAAAGTGGTGTACGGGTAAATATACTCTTCGACATTGCTCACGATAAAAGAAAAGGGGGGTACGGGTTTGATTTTATTTTATAAAGGTAATTAATCTGGCATATCGGAACTTCGGAAATCACTATGTTCTATAAAGTTAATTATTTTTGTCGTCTTACTAGGTTCACAGAATAATATTCGCAGAATTTCAGGAAACGGTAGAGTTCAAATTTAGTTAAATTCTCGTTTTACTAAGTATAGTATTGGCGGATCTCTGGAAACTAGCTGTGCGTTATAAAGATACCTATTTTGTGCTAAACACGCGGGAAGTTGTTAAAAGATAAGGGAGTTGTTACTAACAGATTCGATTTTAAATAAGTCTTATAAAATACCTATCTTTGCTAAATACGCGAGGTCTCATTTTAATTTTTACATTTGTAAGGCATATAATATTTCGTTATATGAAATTTTTCGATTATACCGGGTTTATTTTAGTTATCGAAAGAATATTTAGTTTATTTTAATATTTTTTTTGTTTATGTTTTATAGTAAGAGTCCGTTAAAATTATAGCGAATAAATTCTGGGATTAAAAATACGTCTAGTGAAAAATATATAGCTGATCTCGCGGGGTATCAGGTTCAGCCCATAATAATCTAGATTTTCATTTCGTTTAAAAGTATATAGAGTAATTCCGTGAGAATCGGGGTTTATTTACAATTTCACAGATGTATAAATTCCATTACTCTAGGAAATTATATAAAATAATCTCGTGAGAATCGGGGTTTATTTACAATTTCACAGATGTGTAAATTCCATTATTCTAGAAAATTATATAAAATAATCTCGTGAGAATCGGGGTTTATTTACAATTTCACAGATGTGTAAATTCCATTATTCTAGAAAATTATATAAAATAATCTCGTGAGAATCGGGACTTATTTACAATTTTACAGATGTATGAAATTTCATTATTCTAAAAAATTATATAACATAATCTCGTGGGGGTCGGGGTTTATTTACGGTTTTACAGAAGTACAAGTTTCACTATTTTATAAAGTATATAAAATTGCTTCCGTTCGGCCCGGGTTATCTTATATTATATAGGAAAACATAGGTCCCGCGCTATTAACACATATAAAAACGTTTCATGTGGCCGGGATTATTACGCGCGTTGGGGAAAGTCTATAAGGTAAAAATATGTTTAATTTGATTCGGGTATTTTATATTTTATGAAAGATATTTGCCTCGCGGACTTAAACTATGAAAAAATTTTTCAATTAGTTCTGGTTATACTTTAGGAGTGATGTAAACTTCGCGGTTGTATAATTTGGGATACTTTGTATTATACGAAAACGTAAATCTCGCGTATAAAAACGCGTATAAAAAAAAAACGTATATCATGTATTCAAACATATAAAAACTTCTAGTACATTGTTTCGATAGACCGGGGTTGTATTATGCTTATAAAGATGTTATAGGGCCTCGTTATATTGAAAATATATAAAAACCGCCTGGGGTCGGGTCTTCTTATTTATAAACTATATAAGATTTCGTTACATTTAGTTCTATAAAATGCTATCGTTCGGGAATTCGCGTTTCATTTTAAGCATATATAAATATAGGGTCCCGTTTTTGAGCAATGTTAGTGTTTCGTTTAGAATTCGCGCCTTCATTTAATAAATATGAAACATGTAGATTTCAATTAGAACTATTTTAAAATGATTCGTTTAGAAATTCGCGTCTTGTATTATAAATGTGAAAATTATAGTATTCGTTTTGAGCTAAAACGTGTGAACATAGAAACACTACAGCTTTGACCGCTATTTTGTTTACTCTGCCTAGGACATTCTTGCGGTGTATTAGGCTTGATGGTAAAACTTAAACTCTTACTCTGTTTAAAATATACGTAGTGTCTCCGCCTAGATTGGCTTCACGATATACTTTATGAAATTTGTAAGTTCCGCTGTCCTAAAATTATATAAAATTACCTTCGTTTAGATCGGGTTATATCACATTCCTCGTGGAACGCGTAAACCTCGTTGCCCTGAAACTAAATAAGGATGTTTCATCTAGACCGGGTTCATTTTACATTTTAGGAAGAATATAAGTCCCGCGTCTTTCACTACATAAATGGATTTGGTAAGATTGGGGTTGTTTATACTTGTAGAAATTACAGAATCCCGTCATTCCTAAACTATATTAAAATGATAAATTATATTAAAATGATTTAAACTATATTAAAATTTGCCGGAGAGTGGATATCAAATATTCGAGATGATGATAAAATTATATTAAGAATAATATAATTTTATTATCAATGCACAAACTTGGCAATGAACTACCTACATATGTCGACATTTTAAATCTATCTCTCTCAAAATTTAAAAAATCATTATATGATCATTTCTTTTCAAAATATTAAATTTTTATATAATGTCTTAAATTTTTTATATATATAGCTGGCTATTCAAATTTAATATTGCTATATTATCGGTGAGTAAAAATTTCTGAGATCACTACTTTACACCTTTTTGCATATATACTTTTTTACATAAATGTCTAACCTCATTATGTTTAAACTATGTATATATACTTTTTTACATCTATACCCTTTATTTTTCTTTGACATTTAATCGGTTGTTGTATTTTAATTATGTATAAACCTGCTACTTTACACATTTGCATATATACTTTTTTTACATATATGTCTAACCTCATTATGTTTAAACTATGTATATATATACTTTTTTACATTTATACCCTTTATTTTTCTTTTACATTTAATTGTTTGTTGTATTTTAATTATGTATAAACCTGCTACTTTACACCTTTTTGCATATATACTTTTTTTACATACATGTCTAACCTCATTATTTTTAAACTATGTATATATACTTTTTTTACATTTATACCCTTTATTTTTCTTTTACATTTAATCGTTTGTTGTATTTTAATTATGTATAAACCTGTTGTAAAAGGCTATTAAGCCGTGTAATTAATTAATAATAATAATAATAATAATAATAATAATAATAATAATAATAATAATAATAATAATAATAATAATAATAATAATAATAATAATAATAATAATATTAAGAATAAAAACTAAATCGGCGGACCCTAAAAGTAATATGTATTGACCTTATAAAGATGTAGACTAGTGGGGTTTTATTATAGAAGCAATCAATTCTTTAACAACAACAAGTGGACAAGTGGTTGCTTCATGGGTTTGTTAAAACTTATAAATGGATGGAATCCTAGATTCAAAGCTTAATCCCGGTATTTCGGATAAATATAAGAATTTGTAACATCGGAAAATAACGGGTAACGGGTTTTATGAAAAATATCGGTGCGTATAATCATTATAGTATGATCATTAGAATTAGAGTCTAGTCTCGATGACCCGGGTAAGTACGGATGCGTAAGGACTATGTTACAGTATTATTAAGATATATGAATACTTACAATTGTCGAGCTAGAGTCTAATTCCGGTATCCCGAGGAATATAAATTCAAAGAAAGGGAAATAATGTCTAGTTTCGGTTTGGTTAGAGTATATACACCGTATAGTTACAGAGGCTGGATACTAAGCCCAGCTACGGAAACTTAAAAACGCGTGATGGCAGGATCAAAGGTTAGGTCGCGAACTATAGTTAATTAGGGGCCTGTGAATCGTATGCGCGTGCAAGGCAAGTGTTCGCAATCCTTAGGTATAAAGTGAGGTACATAAAGTGAAACTACGATGCACTGGAATGGATATAATCGGCGGCAGATGGGTAAGTCATGTCATCCTCTTTCCGTTTTGAGATTATAACGATATATAAAGGTGGCGCACGATTAAGAAGAATGGTCTCGGGTTCGACACCCCAGACAGAGACGGAAGAAGCGCCGACAGTGAAAGCTAACCCCTGTACCGTAAACTTTACATATGTTTTTCCACAGGTGTTGTTTGCATGTTGAATCCGTACTGACCATAATAGGGGCGAATTAATTTGCCAAATAACCCTTCTCTGCATGTGTGTGAACTTCCAGGGATCGCGCGGCCCGTGTGCTCGACGCCGAACTTAATTATTCATTTCTATTTATTTATTTAATTGATGATTCATTAATTAATTAGGTATTTATTTGTCTATTCATATGCCGCGTCCCAGTTATATATAGTCAGGCGGCGTTTCGATAGCATCATCATCATCACCATCATCAGCAGTGTCCCAGTTATATATTGTCAGGAGACGTTTCAATAGTATCATCATCATCATCTTCATTAGCGGTGTTCCAGTCATATATAGTCAGGAGGCGTTCCGATAGTATCATCACCATCATTAGCATGTCCCAGTTGTATATCGTCAGGAGACGTTTCAATAATATCATCATCATCATCTTCATTAGCGGTGTTCCAGTCACATATAGTCAGGAGGCGTTCTGATAGTATCATCATCATCACTAGCGGTGTTCCAGATATATATCGTCGGGAGGCGTTGCGATAGTATCATCATCATCATCGTCATCACTAGCGGTGGTTCAGCTTTATATCGTCAGGAGGCGTTTCGATAGTATCATCAACATCATCATCATCAGCAGTGTCCCAGTTATATATTGTCAGGAGACGTTCAATAGCATCATCATCATCACCATCATCAGCAGCGTCCCAGTTGTATATAGTCAGGAGGCGTTGCGATAGTATCTTCATCAACATCATCGTTAGCAGTGTCCCAGTTATATATAGTCAGGAGGCGTTCCGATAGTATCATCATCAACGTCATCATTAGCGGTGTCCCAGTTATATATCGTCAGGAGGTGTTTCAATAGTATCATCATCATCATCATCATTAGCAGTGTCCCAGTTATATATAGTCAGGGGGCGTTTCGATAGCATCATCATCATCATCATCACTAGCGGTGGTTCAGCTATATATCGTCAGGAGACCCTTCATTAGTATCATCATCATCATCACCATTAGCGGTGTCCCAGTCATATATAGTCAGGAGGCGTTCCGATAGTATCATCATCATCATTAGCGGTGTCTCAGATATATATCGTCAGGAAACGTTACGATAGTATCATCATCATCATCATCATCACTAGCGGTGGTTCAGATAAATATCATCAGGTGACGTTTCGATAGTGACAACATCATCTTCATCAGTGAAGGCAGGGTTCCAGTTACACATCAGCCGGAGAAAATTAGGCAGATCCCATCCTCATCGATGGCAGGATTCTAGCTGTACACCATTTGGAGAAAATACACCGACATCCCTGGCCAGGGGCTAGGCATATCCCTACTGTCCAGATCCACCTTTCCATCTACTAATACGAGGGGTCATGGCCTCGTGAAACCACATGGCAACCAACCATTACAAGTATTTATTTATGTATTGTATATGTAAGTATATGTATGTATATTATTTTATTAGTATGTATCTATTCGTACGTAGTGTATGAGGGGGCTCTTCACGGGTGGCACAACACCCGTGCGGATGTCTTCCCTCGTCTGGAATGGATTGAACGTATTGATGCATACCAGATTATAATAAGTACTACCTGGGAGGGTGATTGCAGTCACTGTAGTGTCGCGAATGGCCAATTGGCTGTAGTTGCTCACAGGCGAGGGTTGGGGAGCCTAGGAAACTCCCCCTCCCCACTCGCATATTTTTGACTTGACAGGTGGCCCGGGACCATCTTTACAGTAGCTTCAGTATATATACCGTAGTTTAACTTAGTTTAACCTGGAGGAGTTGGAATTCGGGGGGCAAACTGGCTCTGAGCCCGGACGCCAGACACTGACGCGAGGGATGGTGCGGTACTTTGCACAGAAGAGGCCCAACATGAAAAGGCGCATCCAGGCTCAGGTCAACGTATCCGGAACTCGTGTCGGGAGAAGGAAGATGGGATCAGTCACCGATGAGCCTTTGGGTATGGAGGGGCCGAATTTAAAGCAACCACATTTTCCGCGTACACATACATTTACACATACCTTCTACAAACCCCTTTATCCATTAGAACCCAACGTACCACTAGAATGAGACATAGGGCCAGATACAGGTGACGGAACTTAGGCCGGCTAGTAAATAAACGTAACAATGTAATTGATATAAAGATAATGCAGAGTAAATATAAAAGATCGTAGGGAATAAGCACAGCGAGATAACGGCGGAAGATAAAATTATTAATCAGCGAGGGCGTCGAAGACGGAATCATCCATAGGAGCGGCTACGAAGGACTCGAGGGCTTTCAGGGGATCTATGTACTCTATATGTGCATGCGCATGTGATAACGGCACGTTACTAACCTTTCCAGTGGATGGCGGTCGATCCCATACAGGTAGGACAATGGGGGATCGAGCGGAGAGGGCGTGGGAGCAGAGGATCGCGCACTCTGGAAGCGCAGCTACACCAGATGCAGTGGTTTCAGTCCGTAGGAATGATAGGTAAATAATATAGGGCCACGGAACATAGTATGTTTAGCAATTGCACCGTAGGGCTTAATTGACGTGCTAGGTAGTTTTGTTTGCGTTTCCATGAACATTCACGAACTTCATACCCCAGTATTTAATTTAAGTTTAGCTTGCGTCAGGGTTACCACAAAACCAATTCATCCCCTATAGTTCGAAACAAAAAATTACACAACGTGAACTGGGGAGGTCTTGAATAAAGCGAGGGTGTTTGGAAATACTACGTTAAAAACCGTAGAGCCTTCACCCGACGTAGATAGATAGCTTGTTTGCCTCTAACAAGGCGTAAACTCAGTTAGGGGTAGGATCGAGCTGAAAGGCGAAGAAGAGGAGCCATCACAGCCTTTGTTCCTATTGTGCGCGCGTATTTATCGTAGTCGCCAGGGTCAGTTCCAGGCGAGAAACTGTTTAGTTGAGCCGGTTTAATTTACGAACGCTTAAGAAATCGCTTTGATAGTGACAAAACTTAAAACTGTTGTTTGTTAAATGTAATTTGCCTCTTATTTATTTTGAAAAAAAAATAGGTTCATTTTTTCTTCAAAAAAAGTTAATTTTTTCCGATTTTTTTTTCTTATCCACTTCCGCCTCAGCCTCCAAAGGCCAAACTCTAGACTTTCGCCTTCGCCTCGTTTCTCTTTTCTGTCCGCTCCGCCTCCGCTAAAATGGCTCAGTTACAACTTACAACACTACTTTAAATCATTCAAGTACCTATTGACCATAGATCATAGACGTACTATAAATATAGACTAGTTACACTTTACGGGCCGGTTGTTTCAAGTTGGATTAAAGTAAGCGTTCGTTTAAAGCAAAGATTTTTGCGTTCTCCACCAATCAGACGATCCGTTTTCGTAAATATCTATGCTTTAAACGAACGCTTACTTTAAGCCAACTTGAAACAACCGGCCCTAAGCAGGTTACAAACCAAAATATCTGCTACACAGAACGACAACACGAATTACTGTGAACATAGACGCACATTGCGGGAGTTGGTCTAGGGGTGTCCATAATGTATAAATGTCCGCGCGATAATGTATTAATATTATATATATATATATATGTTACAGCGAATTTGCATTTTTAGTGAGACTATACTTTCACTAGTAAAAATGTACTTTTCCCGGTCGGGCAGAGTGGGGGCAGTGAAAACATCTAAATCAACGAATTCTTAGATTCACTACACATAATCCGTGAAAATACATTACTCAAAGCATAGACAATATATCGGTGAAACCATCAATTTGTACACGTAATTCTTAAAGCGTAGAAAGTATAAAGGCGGCACTACACTAGGCGATTTTTATTCATTTTGCGGTCCTATTTTAACTCCTAAATTAAAATAGGACAGCGGCACCGCAAAACGAATACGAATCGCGAAGTAAGGTGTCGGCTGAAAGATCGCGCACTCGGGTTTTTTATGATATCTGACGACTGCCGGAACAAAACGAGGTTATGTCACCATGTAAATATTAGGGGGTTAACCCCCATTTAAATTTTTTTTTATTAATGAATATGTATTTTGTCAATTAAGTTTATTAAATATGTTTTTTTTATAACAATACAACAAAAGTTTATTTCTTACAAATATAGAAACATAAATAAACATACACCCGGTATTATTAATTTTAAATGAACCTTTAAAAGTGCGTCAAGTAACAAACACTCGATGCGAAAAATACAAAAATCAAAGAGATTCTAAGTCATCATTTACGTTTGAATTCATTCAGATTCTTCCGCATTTCCAATTTTCTATCTTTTTATCAAAAATGTGTCTAATGTCGTTTGCGTTTCTTGTTTGCGCACGTGTAAGCACGGGTGGTAGACGTACAACATAAAGTGCGCGGTTTTTAAGTTCGCAAACTTACTCGGCTCGACGTCGGTGACAGACGTGAAGCTTGCTCGCACCGTATCATTTTTATGAGTTTAATCGACTGTCTTTTGAATTATAAGATGATCAGAATTTCGTAAGTGTTCGCGATTAAAATTTTAAAAATATATTACGTTTTAGTTACCTACCTAAACTAATCATTGAATATCAAAGACCAGTCCAGAAGTGTGACAGTTCGAGAAACAGAACTATCGCCACAGAATAGAGAATATGCTATCGCTCAAAGGATAAAAATTAGAAATACTGTCGCTTTGTGATGACTTTGGACTAGACTAGTGTAGAATGAGACACAAAACGCAAAATAAATTTTGAAAAACAAGGTCCATGTGCCATTAGAATCTTGTTATAAAATCATATAATGAAGAATTGGTGCAGACGAAACTTTCAACACTTCAAAATGACTATTTTAATAATATCCGTTACCTACATAATGTTGATTTGCACAGAAGAAATTAATAATGCAGTAAGAACCTTGTTCACGCAATGACTTATTAAATTGTTATTCAAGGCCCGGTTGTTTCAATTTGGATAAATAAAAGTTCGTTTAAAAGCATAGATTTTTACGGAAACGGATTTCAGACTTGTCAAATTTAATTTTTGACAGTTCGGAAACCAATAAATTCACTAGTAAGTGCAAGTTAAAATATTGTATTCATTTCTATTGGTGAAAAACTCTTTGAATATGATAAGAACGACCTTGAATATACTTTCTCTAAAATGCCAGTGAATGATGGACTCACTAGAAAATCAGATTCACTGTAACATATATATATATATATATATATATTTATGTTAGTATTGATTTCTTTGGGGGTAACCCGCGTCAAAATCTAGTCCTCAGAAGGACCATTCGTCAACCGACGTTTCGCCTGAATCACAACAGGCATCTTCAGGTTGCTTGTTAATAAATTTCCGTCACGAGGGGCAGTGCGAACACGTCCGTTCGTATCGGAAGCTTATTACCAAGTGAGGTCTGGTAAGTTAAAGTCTAAATAGAAGCAACATCAAGTACAAAGCGCATCACAAGGAGCCAAACAAACGCCATTAAGGCCAACAACGGCCGGGAACACCCATTATTTAATACAAAATTCCCGAAAATCATTAAGGCCAATAATGACCACAGTGCCCAAATTTAGACTTTAACTTACCAGACCTCACTTGGTAATAAGCTTCCGATACGAACGGACGTGTTCGCACCGCCCCTCGTGACGGAAATTTATTAACAAGCAACCTGAAGATTTCAATTTCAATTTCAATTTTCAATTTCAATTTTTATTTATTACATAATATGTACATTACAAACATTCTGTTCAATGCATACATATTATTAACTTACATCTAAAAATATACATATACACATATACATACACATCCATATACACATATACATAAACACATATGTATACATACATACACATATACATATACATACATACATACACACACATATACATATTGTGTATTAAAATACTAATTTATTATTAAACAATTATTAAACAATTAGAAGTGACCTGTATAATCTGGTCAAAGGTGTAGGAGAATCCTGCTTCGGAAAACCCCCTCAGACACATGGAATATATCAATATCCAAAGCGATCTTGTTCAGCATAGCTGTAGCTTTTCCAACAGGCATAACCATCGGCAGGTTGGTCCTGTATATTGGAATGTGAAACAATCTATGCTGACGATGTCTAAGGTAATTATCAGGAACATACAAACCAATGCTCTGCATAATTTCAGTATTGTCGATCATACCGCGCAACAATCGATAAAAATGTGTAATCAAATACACATTCCTTCTAGTCTCTAAACTATTGTAGCCAAGCATACCCTGGAGAAACTCGGTTGGGTAAAGCCAAGGATAATGCCCGTACTCTCTCATGTAGAGATATCTCAGAAACTTCTTTTGGACTTTCTCCACCATAAGAGAGTACTTGCTCTCATGTGGCCCCCAGATCATCGAGCCACTCTCGAGTCTACTCCGCACCAAGGAGTTGTAAAGAGTTCTCAGTACGCGGGTATTCTCGAAAACCCTGGCAGTACGCAGAACAAATCCTAACATTCTCAGAGCATTACCACTGATCGTCTCTATGTGATCATGAAATGTCAGGCTGCTTACAAATTTAACACCTAGATCTTTAACATTCGATGTTCTTGTCAGATTTTGGTCGTTCATTTTGTAGCGAAAAAATAGAGTTTTTTGGGCCCTAGTGAAGGATGTAACCGAACACTTGGAAACATTAAACAAAAGTTTATTTCGTCTTCCCCATTCACATATATTTGATATATCTGTTTGGAGAAGATGAAAATCGTCCAAAGTTGACACCTTTAAGAAAAGCTTTAAGTCATCCGCAAATAACAGAAAGCGCGAGTTTAAAATTACATTTTTTATATTATTGATAAAAATCGAGAACAACAATGGACCCAGGTTAGATCCTTGCGGGACACCCGAGAAGGTATAGAAGCACTCTGACGCGAATAGACCGTAGGAGATGTATTGGTTCCTATTTTGGAGGTAGCTCGCCATAAATTTTAGCATACCATCCGAGAAACCAATCTCATACAACCTTTTCAATAAGACATCATGGTTGACTGTATCAAAGGCTTTGGCGAAGTCATTATATGAACAGTCTACCTGATGTCCCGCGTCCAGAGCTTCCGTGACATAATTTGTGAAAATCATCAGATTGGTCTCAACCGAGCGGCCCTTCCTGAATCCATGTTGTTCATCAATTATAAACGGCTCTACTCGGGAAGCGACGGTTTTACTTATTATAATTTCAAATACCTTAGCTGGTGCAGAGAGAACAGCTACAGGTCTATAATTTTCTACGGATAACTTAGAACCACTCTTGTGTATGGGAGTAACTTTTGACGTCTTCCATGTTTCCGGGAAGACCCCTGTATTTACAGAAAGATTAAACAAAAAACATAGCGGTTTTTTTATCAGTTCCACACAGCCTTTTAAGAAGAATGTTGGAATGAGATCTGGCCCAAGAGAATGGGTATTACTTAGATTTTTAATAGTGTCGGCCACATCCTTTTCATTGATATATTGAACATCAATAGACTGTGCACCGATCGGAGAACATGTTTTAGCAATATTAATATCGAGAAGCGGAGGTTCATTACTATAGACTGTTTTAAAATGACCTGCAAACGCCTCGGCAATATCTGCACCCCGTACCATTTTTTCGCCCCAAGTCATGGAATCAATATTCCCACCATCCGCTTTTTGGGATTTTATATAGGCCCAGAACGTATTAGGGTCTTGTAGAATATTGTTTTCCATCCTGGAAATGAACTCTCGGTGTGCCAATCGAATGCTACGTCTTACGATAGATCTGTAATGTCCAAACATTTCATAATCGCTGTGACGGCCAAAGGCTTTCCAGTTTTTATGATAGAAATGTTTAGTTCGTATATCCCTAACAATATCCCTAGAAAACCATTCCGGATATCGCCTTCCGCCGGTAGCCTGAGATTTTCGTGGGAAGCAGGAATCTAGTACACCCTCGACAGTATAATAAAAATATTGTACCGCCTCATTCACATCCGATATGGTATACATCTCGCCCCAGTCGGTAGCGTCCATAAGAGAGTACAGTCTGTCGAAGTCACCTTTATCAAAGTTCCAGCCCCTCCGACGAACCGTACCCTCTCCGGGAACTCTAGTTCGACGGGGGCGATATGAACTCGGATTGTAACAAAATTCAAGTGCGGGATGGTAATTATCTTCTTTCGTAAGAGGTGATAATGACCGAGAAATATCAACTGCCCTTCTACAAAATATTAAATCCAGAGTTCTATTTCTGGAGTTCAAAATATTATTATACTGCGAGAGACCTAACATAGAGCACAAAAAAATTAAGTCAGCTTCTACGCTCGAATTGTCACGAGCTGACTGCAGGTTAAAGTCTCCCAATATAATGAGGTTTTTATCCTGAAGTAGTTCTAAACTGGATAACATCTTATCGAAGAACAGTCGATACATATCAGTCTCACTCGCCGGAGGAAAATATAATACACAAACGAACGTAATATCGAGTTCGTATGTCAGTTTTACCCAGAGATCTTCATTGGACGTTTCCAAAATAGAAAAACGCTCGACTTGCAAGTTTTCTCTATTTCTCACTCCCAACAAACATCCCCCACCCTGCCTGTGGCCACCGCGATCTCGTCTTACTATTGTAAAATTACCATCGAAAAGTTCTGAGTCAAAAACGCTAGCATTCAACCAGGTCTCGGTTAGTGCTATGATGTCAAGATCACAAGCCGAAACATTGTTGTAAAAATTCACACATTTCGTTTTTATTCCCCGAACATTCTGATAATAAAATATCAATTTTTCGTTTGCTGCATTATCACGAACTAGTCATTTTACTGAAGGAAGGCGCGGTGCATCTCGCGGTTTCGCCTCCCACTCTTTTATAAATGAGTTGCGCGGCCAATTTTCGCTTTGCAAAATCTTATTAGCAGTACTTTTAGGGATACCGATTTTAAATGACGAGTATTCACCCCGTGATTTGATCTTTGTTACCTTAAATGAGGCTGTACTCACCAATGAGGTTAAATAAGATGACATGTCGTCGCTCGAGGTGTCCTTATGGAACGGATAGAAATGATAATATTTGAGATCTTCATCTTTTCGCTTTCCCAAGGTTCCCCGAACGACGGCACGCCTCTTGTTTCGAACAATTGTCCAATTTGCGTTATTGGAGGGCACTGACACTGTCGTTTCCGCACTTCCGATGGCCTGCGAAGCGCCAGCAGCAGAAGATGCAGCAGGAGAGATGGTTGAGGCCTCACCAGATGGACCAGTGACAGCCACAGCGTAGTTAACAGGCTTTTGCCTGTTTTTTTCTTCTCGCGCTGCTGATCGTGTAGTCATTTTTCGAGATGCTGCTTCGCTGTCACCGCTAGCGCTCGGTCGATTTGTTGTGACAGGCGCAGGCGGCATGTCAACAATGAGTGTTGCGGGCGGCGGCGGGGGAAGAGGCGAGGGGCCTGCGGGTACTGCTGTCGCGGGGACTGCGCACTCTGTACGCGCAGACACACACACAGGCGCAGTTGTCGGTGTGCGGATCGCTCCTTGCATTCCGCGGTTCGTCGTGGCGGTCTCGGAGATATTGTCACCAGAATGCCCGCCGGTAGATCCTGACTCCTTCACAGCGTTTAAAATGCTCCCGAGTCCCTTTGTGACGATATCTTCCAGCTTCTGCACTCTTTCTAGCACCAGCTCAAGTGTTTTGCTCTGTTGAGCCACAATTTCCAGAAGTTTTTGCTCCATTATGGTACAAATTATTAATTTTTATAGAAGCGAGACGAGGCACGTCAGGCGTTCAGTACTGTCGCGCGGCGAAAATAAAGAAAATAAAATAGCATAAGTAGTCTGATTACGCCTCGAACTTCTTATTTAAAAATCACAAAGTCCGCTTTTACTACTGTAACAATCGCCATGGTACTTTCATGGCATAAAAATTATTTTCTTGCCTGTTGTGATTCAGGCGCCTGTTGTGATTCAGGCGAAACGTCGGTTGACGAATGGTCCTTCTGAGGACCAGATTTTGACGCGGGTTACCCCCAAAGAAATCAATACTAACTGTTTCGAACAGGATCCACGGCGATCAACTTGACCCCGTACAACCAACTGCGACACGGAAACTGCGAAATTTTATATATTTTATGTTTTTCTACGAATGCTTTTTTATGTTATATGAGTAAATTTAAGAAAATGAAAATAAAAATATTATGTTTTGGTAGCCCTGAAAAAGGGCCGGTTTTTGAATATTTGTGTGAATCTGACCCAGCGTGTGTCGCGTTCAACGGAGCATCAGCAGCAGCGCGGGGCGCAGCGGAAATGAGCGACGCGCCGGTTGGCTGACACACGCGGGGTCTAATGTACTTAATTGAATAAATGCGCTGAAATCGGAGAGCAAAGGCAGTCTTTTCGTCGTATTGTGTCTTCGCTCTTCGATCCAGTCTACAAGTTTTAAAGTGTTTTTTAATTTCTCAAACCTTCTCTACATCCTGCTCCTGCCGTTTTTGGCGGCCCTGAAAAGTGAAATTGGGGATCCACACCTGGTAAATATACAGTCTTTGTCCTGTGCAAGACAAAGTGGTCCTTCGAGCCGGATTGCCAATCTTCACTCCTGAAGAGCATGTCTCGATCAGGGTTACGATCGGGGCAAACCGCACGGGAAGAAGAAGAAGAAGTCAGGACGGCATCAGACTCAGACGGTCAATCCGAGCATGGAAGCAGTTCCCAGGCTCGAGAGGCGGACATCATCCGCCAACTGAAGGCGGAACTTCGCCGCAAAGACCGTCACCACAGGCAGCTCGTGCGAGATCTCCAGAAGGATCATCTGGAGGCGTTCTCCCGAGTGCATGGCGCAGGTCAAGCGCCAACGGCGGCTGCGACTGGAGTCGCGGCTGAGGATCCAGGCTGGATCTCAGCTGAAGCTGCCGTTTTTGGTTGAAAAGGGGCCTGTATGGAGCGGTGGCCCTGAAAAGGGGCAAGAACGGAACGGCGGCCCTGAAAAGGGCCAAGAATGGAGCGGTGGCCCTGAAAAGGGGCAAGAACGGAACGGCGGCCCTGAAAAGGGCCAAGAATGGAGCGGTGGCCCTGAAAAGGGGCTGGTATGGAACAAACCGAGATCTATTGCTGCTGCTGCTGACGAATGTGAGCCAGCTCCGTTAGCCCCGGACCAACGGAGAACTACTTCACCGATGAGCAGCACAATGGGGAGGACGCCCGTTGATCAGCAGCCACCACTTCAAGAACATCCAACATTTGATGCAAACCATACACGTAACCCTACGGAACGGGATACTGGGGCAGCATTCACCAGAGATTGGGTGCGGTACCAAGCTGACCCAATGGCCAGAATGGCCACGATGATTTCGGATGCCATCCGATCGTCACGCGAGACGGAGAGTCCGCGGTCTCAAACAAATCACGAAGAACCTCGGATGTCCGCACTCATCGCTCGGCAATCAAGCGCTCGAGATTTGCCATTGTTCAGCGGCATTGTTCAGCTTTTGGACTGGCCAACCTTCAAGGCGCAGTATGACCAATCATCAAGTCTTTGTGATCTGACGGCAGCTGAGAATCTACTGCGGTTACAACGCGCGCTCAAGGGACAAGCACGAGAAGTGGTTGGCCCTCTCCTGATCAGCCCACGGAATGTAACCGAGATAATGGATACTCTGGAAACGCAGTTTGGCCAACCGGCCACCATCGTATCAACAATGCTAGACCGAGTGCGAAGACAACCACGCCTTCCAGAGAATACGACGGCGGGTGCTGTCATGGAATATGCGGTGGCAATTCGGAACGTCGTCGCCACGGTGGAGGGCTTGGAAGGAAAATATCTGGTGTCACCAAAACTACTAGTCGAGATGGTCGACAAACTGCCACTGTGCGTCCAGATGATGTGGCTCTCTTCACGAGTGGGAGGGTCTAAAGAAATTGGAATACAGGACTTATCAGCCTGGCTCATGAAGATGGCTGGCATAGCCCCATACGCTGGCTGTTTGGTCACTCACCATAAAGTGCGAAGGAGCGGTCAAGTTCACACAACCAGCGAAGTGGAGTCAACCATGAACAATGTTACGAACAACAATGTGTGCACTGTGTGTCGAGCAGCTAGCCACAATGTGACCGCGTGTAGTGAATTCGTACAAAAAACCGTCGCGGAACGTTGGAACATAGTGCGAGAAAGTGGCTGGTGCTATGTGTGCTTGAACAGTGGTCATCGATCCCCGCGTTGCAAGGCAAAGAAGTGCGGTGTGAACAATTGCCGGCTACCTCATCACCGAATGTTACATGAGGCACCCCGGTCAACAGCGCCATTACCGATAATGGCATCGGGCGCGTCGCGAAGACCAGGTGGGCACGACGGGCCCAGTGGTTCAGATGTGGTCGGTCTCACGGGAGATAGGGAGAACGCACACCCGGTGCTACTGAAAATCCTCCCAGTGTTCGTGAATGGCCCCCGGGGTCAAGTAAAAGTGTACGCTCTACTTGACGAAGGCTCTACAGTGACCCTCATCGAAGCAGGTGTAGCCAGTGCCGTCGGGGCCCAGGGACCAGTGCGCGAACTTCGCATCCACGGTGCGAACGGAATGTGCTCGTCGGACAATCGCTCCCAAATGTTGAACATTACCATAACCGGAAATGGGTCAGAGCACACACTACGAGCGGGTACGGTCCGCGATCTCGCACTGCCCTCTCAATGGACAGTACAATCTCCACATCGGCAAGGACGTTCACGCACGAACCAGACAAAGATCTTGGAAGTGAAACCACAGCTTCTAATTGGGCAAGACCATGCCCATCTCATCGTCACTCGTGAAGTAAGGGAAACAGCGAGTGGCGGCATCCTATCCCGCACAGCATTGGGATGGACGGTGCATGGAGCCGCACCCCCCCGGTCGCCGCAAACAAGTGCGACAATACTGGCAATCGCTGGAGCAACATCGCCAGCACCTGATAACCTAGAAGCACTAGTGAAACAGCACTTCTCAGTGGATTCACTGGGCGTGACCAGTGCGGCACGCGTCAATATCAATGACGCACAAGCCGAACAAATAATGTCGGTCACCACTCGTCAGCTATCCAATGGACAGTGGGAAACCGGACTTTTGTTGAAACATGAACACGCGCACTTACCCGAGAGCCGCCAGTGCGCACTAAATCGATTAACTGGCGTAGAAAGAAAAATGAGAAAAAATGCCCTTTTTTTTTTTTTTTGTTGTTGTTGGTTTTTTCCCCCCCCCCCCCCCCCCCCCCCCCCCCCCCGCCCCCCACCCCCCCCCCCCCCCCCCCCCCCCCCCCCCCCCCCCCCCCCCCCCCCCCCCCCCCCCCCCCCCCCCCCCCCCCCCCCCCCCCCCCCCCCCCCCCCCCCCCCCCCCCCCCCCCCCCCCCCCCCCCCCCCCCCCCCTCCCCCCCCGCCCCCCCCCCCCCCCCCCCCCCCCCCCCCCCCCCCCCCCCCCCCCCCCCCCCCCCCCCCCCCCCCCCCCCCCCCCCCCCCCCCCCCCCCCCCCCCCCCCCCCCCCCCCCCCCCCGGCCCCCCCCCCCCCCCCCCCCCCCCCCCCCCCCCCCGGTTCCCCCCCCCCCCGGCCCCCCCCCACCCCCCCGACCCCCCCCCCGCCCCCCCCCCAACCCCCCCCTCCCCCTCTTACCGCATATCGATCGAAATTCGAGGAATACTTGGAAAAGGGCTACGCCCGAGCTCTGTCGACGGAAGAAATCGACCAACTTGGACCGCGTAGATGGTACCTGCCGCACTTTGCAGTATTCAACGTCAACAACCCAGGGAAAATCAGGATAGTTTTTGATGCCGCCAGCAAGTGCCGAGGCGTGTCACTCAATGACACCTTATTGACCGGACCAGACTTGCTTTCTTCACTTCTGGGAAACCTGTT